>PVKP010035220.1:0-23507 GCA_004027715.1 Plecturocebus donacophilus | reverse complement strand
AAGTTTCTTCTTATCCACCTTCTGAAGCCTGATTCTGTGAGTTCATCACACTCATCCTCCGTCAAGCCTTATTCTCTTGCTGAAGGGGAGCTGCGATCCCCTGTAGGAGGAGAGGCATTCTGATTTCGGGTGTTCTCTGCCTTTTTGCACTGGTTTCTTCCCATTTTTGTGGATTTATCCACCTGTCATCTTTGTAATTGCCGACTTTCAGATTGGGTCTCTGAGTGGACGTCCAGCTTGTTGGTGATGAAGTTTTTTCTGTTTCTTAGTTTTCCTTCAGGGGGCGCTCCTTCCCCACAGAGCTGGGCCTTCCCGGGTTCAGCTGTGCTCGCTCTCTCCTCAGCACTTCCAATTGCTGTTCTCCTTGTGGGGATGGGACCGGGCTCAGGGCATCCAGTCCCGTACACTCCGCACTAAGAAGCGCCGCGCCGGCCAAAAGAGTCGCGCTGGCGACCCAGGTGGCTCCTTCGCCGGGAATCTCCCAGTCTGTGGGCATCAAAAATTCGTCTGCAATTGCAGCATCCACTCGCTCTCTGCACTTTCACTGGGAGCTACAATCCTGAGCTGCTGCTACGTGGCCATCTTGGATCTCTCTCTGCCCGGTGATGAAATTTTTTTCTGTTTCTTAGTTTTCCTTTGGCAGACGCCCGTTCCCCACAGAGCCGGACCTTCCCGGGTTTGCTTTGCTTGCTGTGAAACTCTCAGTCCTCAGCACTTCCAATTGCTGTTTTCCTTGTGGGGATGGGACCAGCGGAGCCCGACCGTCCCGTATACTCCGCACTGGGAAGCGCCGCGCTGGGGCGCCGGCAAAACAGCCCCGCCGGCCAAAAGGGTCGTGCTGGCAACCCGTGTGCTCCTCTGCCGGGAATCTCCCGGTCTGTGGGCAACAAAAATTCGTCGGAAAGTGCGGCGTCCACTCGTTCTCTGCGCTTTCACTGGGAGCTACATTCCTGAGCTGTTGCTAATCGGCCATCTTGGATCTCTCCCCCAAGTACAACTCTTTATTGACACTTCAATTCCTCTCTTCTGAAAGCACCCCAGGGGAGTGTTATAAGGGAAACATGACCAGATAAAATATGTAAAATATGTACCTTGAATCTTTTTTTCTCTTTTTGCTTAAGGCTACTTTTTTCTCTAAAACTTTCCGTTCTTTAAGGACTTCTTTAATTCTGGGGGCTTTAGGTTCCAAACTCTTAGTTGAGGATTCTTCTAAGTCCACACTACTCTTGCCTAGAAAAGAAGTAATCAATAAAATGTATTTCAGAAAAGAGTTTTATAAACAGAGTAATATTTACTTTTCATTAAGATTTTTCTAATCATTGTTAAAGTTTGGCTTTAATACTGTTAAGTTGTGCTGGAATAGACATAGTATTTTGGATGAAGAAGTCTTATCTTTCCTATTTCAAACAATCACTTAAGGGCCTGTATGTGTGAATTCAAATTCGCTTATTACATAGGATTGGTACCTAGAGGGAATTCAATTTTGTTCAAGGTAATATTCCAGGTAAATGTTTGACATTTTAGTTAATACAAGCATAGATTAATTTCATTAATGACCAGCAAGGCTTGATTACTCATATGTTAACAATCTACTTTCCAGTGATAATTCAATCATTACGGAAAAATAAACTGCTAACAAATGAGTTGCATAAACTGGTATCTGGTAAAATGTTTAATTTAGATTTAGCAATATCATAAAAATGATTAATCACATGAGATTAAAATGTAAGGAAATTTTCAACATTTGAGAATAGATCATTTTATTTTATATTTGGATCTCATAAGTAATATGGAGTACCTGGAAAATAATAAAATATAAAAGACAGTTTATTAAAAGTTAACAACTATACCTTGACTCTTGGTTTTTGATGACTTTGTCTTTTCTGCTTTCTGTTTTCGTTTTTCTTCAAGTTTCTCTCTATTAATTTGCCTTCTTAAAAGCCTCTCTTCTTTTTCTTTAGCCTAAAATGACAAAATATCCTAACAGATTATTAGGCAAAGGCAAAAACACGCTGAAAAACTGTACTTTTAAAAAGTTTTAGTGCACCCTTCAGATATTCTTACAAATTAATGGGCTCTGAAAAAGTACACAAACATTACATATCTATACACACATTTATCTGTGTGTATATACACACATATGTATGTGTATGTTTCAATCTGGAAGCTACCAGAATAAAAGGAACAGATGTTAAAATTGGCCATTACTCTTAAAGAGTGTCATTAGTTTACAGGATGGTAAAGGTATTGTTTTGGGAAAAAGTGATTAAATAAACTGTTTGTTTCAATTAAAAAGATAGCTATGAAAATATCTATGAACATCAAGTATATAAAGGTAGGTCTTCTAACTTTTCAACTATTCTTACAGAAAACAGTTTAAATAAAGATTAAAGTGATAGCTAGTTCCACAACACATATGACTTGCTGGTTATGCTCCTGGGACCCAAGCTTTGGACTTCGGACTTGCAGCTCTTGTCTTTTAAAGCAGAAAAAATTCACAATCATTGTCTACTCCCACTACCCTTTCCTGGCCTGGAGTGCCAAAAATCCTAAGCAAGTACATAACTTCTAACCATGTAACTTTTTCAAGACATAAGCCTGAAGGGAAGACAAATCACGACTACTAGCATTTTAAGGTAGTTTCTTCAAATCATTTTCCTATGTAACAATATTTCTTGGTTCTGAGCTTTTCATATTTTACAACTTTTCATATTTTAATGTTTCTGAAATTGTAAGCGATCTTAAAACTAACATACATATGTAACAACAAGGTAGTAATTTTCTTTAAAAAGCTGTTATTAATTCAAGGGTATATTTCATAATTGGAAATATTTTCGAATCCAAGAAATAGGTGGATAGTATTTCCATCTCAATTGTACGTGAATAGCTGCATACCTTATCTTTGCGTGACTGGATCTACACTGGATTCAAACATTTCCATATGTGAAGCATTTAGGTTGTCACCAGTTTCACTACTACAGGTTAGACAGCCCTCATCTGAAAATCTGAACTTTTTGAGCACTGACATCTGTCACAGGTGGAAAATTCCACACCTGACTTCAGGTGACTGGTGGCAGTCAAAATGTGGTCAAAACTTTGTTCCATGCACCAAATTATTAAAAACATTGTATAGAATAATCTTCAGGCTATGTGCATAGGTATATAAGAAACACAAATGAATTTCATGTTTAGACTTGCATTCCATCCCTAAGACTTCTCACTATGTATATGCAAATATCCCAAATTGTGAAAAAATCTAAAATTTGAAACACCTCTGGTCCTACCCATTTTGGATAAGGGATATTCACTTGTATTAGTAATAATGACACAAACATCTCTGCCACATGTTTATATCTACTCTACCTAGCTAAATGACAAGGTTCCTGAAGGCAAAGCCTGTATGTCTCTGCTTCACATGTACACCAGCACCCAACACATAGACTAGGTTAAAACAGCAGAACAAACTGGACTTACAATAGACTGTCGTCGTTGTTCCACAGTAAGCTCATCATCAGAATCACTATAGTACTTGGAGTAAAGATATGGTTTGTGGACATACGCATGCCGTACACTTTTTGTTTTTCCCTCACTAGAATCACTAGTTTGAGTTTTTGTTTTATTCTGTTTGTTCTTCTCTTCATCTGTAAGGAAGTTAATAGAAACAGGAGTGTGTCTGTGAATGAGCATAAAATCAACATGATACTGTAAAAGCAGCATAGGCAAGATCAATAGGAGGTCCAAAAGGGGAAATATCAGGATGTGAACATTTCAGAAACCGACTTTTTCAAAAGTTGTAATTCATATTTTTGTACCTTATCAGCTTCTCACACATAAATAAGACAATGAAAAATTAGACATTATAGTTACTTATGCTGTTAAATGAAAAACTTCAGACAAATTAAATTTAAAAGTTTTTTGGAGTAAAGAATAATCCATGAATCTGGCATCACACAGAATCAGGAGAGGTCTGAGAGCTCTACTTTGGCAGCACAAGCAGAGGGCTTTTATAGGCTGAACACTAAAGCAGAGGAAATACATGACTGATTGGCTACAGCTAGGTGAGTGCCTTATTTGCATTAAGATCTGGTGGAAAGTCCCTAGTTAGAGGTTAATTGGTGATTTTTGATGAGCTAAGCTTAAATTTTGTTTTACTGTTTAGACTGGGCTTCAATCTGCCTATGCAGGAACCTAAGGCACTGGAGCTATCTCAGCCTAACAGCCTCCACTTCCCCTCAGTGTTCTCTTGACAAATAATTCTCATTTGTCACTGGACTTGATACGAATGCCTTATCATTGCTAGGTTCAACAAATCCACTGGAAGCTGTACTTTAAAGTAAACTTGAGATCTTAATGACCACCTCTAAATTTTTCATTGACAGAAGAGGTGGGAATCAATAATGGAAAGGTAATTTGTTTCGCTTTGACACATCAAGAAGAAAAAAAAGTAAACAAGGTTTTCAGTTCCTACCACATAGTACTCTTAAAATAGCCATCTTCTTCTAATTTTTAAAATCCCATACATATAAAATCTAGTCTTATCCAGAAAAAAAACTTCAGAAGACCCAAAAAGGCATCAAGAATTAATTTTAGTTAGGGTAGAGAAAGTGGAGTGTTCACAGGATGGGGAGCATTCTTCCTAAACAGGTAATACAGAGCTGACCTCATGAGGACAGATATGACAACTAGGAAGTGCTGCTGCTACTTTTTTTAGTAAAAAATTGAAGAAATCGAAGAAAAAAAATGAGAGGGACTGCAAAATACATCTACAGTATTAAAAGCTTCTACTTTTTCTCTCCTATGATTTTCTCTCTAGGTAACCTATCTGAAAGCTAGCCACAAATTCATAAGATGCTATCTACAGGCAAGTGCAATTAAAACTCAGTATTTTATTACTCCTAAATTAATAGTCATAAACAGAATTTAATCAGGTGGTAAAGAGCAGCATAAGATATTGGTTAGAAGCATAATAGAATCAGGTTTGAAATCTGCACTGGTGCTCACTAGCTGCAAGACTGGACAAGACACAGACTCTCTGTGACTTTGTTTCCTCTCCTGTACCTACTTCCTGGGGTTGTTCTGAGGACTACAGTAGTTATTACATGGAATGTCCTTAGCACAGTGCCTAGAAGATAGGAAGTGCTCAGGAGGGGTTTTCTGAAAAAGAAACTGTATTATAAAGAATTCAGCCTTGTCCAGAGAGGTCTGGCCTTTAGTATTAGCTTCTGGGAGGTAATCTCTAAGCCTCTGGAATGCCATGCCTGACTGGAGTGTTTTAGAGTGCTGGAGACTCTTCAGTCAAGCTAAATAGTCTAACAGTATGAGATTTAAGGTCAGAAGCGTTGGGTCATGGAGTATGTATGAGCTTGACCTCTAGAGGGGGTAGAGACAGATCAGCCAGGTGGGCAACCAACTCGGACTACATGCTGGAGCCTTGGTAAGAAGTTTGTATCCCAGGGCTCTGGTGAACTTCCCTGCTTGGCAATATTCTGTGTATGTTGTCAGACATCAATGCAGAGGAAGTAATTCAAGGGGGCCAACTGGAAGCTACTGTTTGAAACTTTCCTGGACTCTGCTCTATATGCCTCTTCCCTTGGCTGATTTTAATATGAGTACCTTAACTTTAGTCAACCATAACTGAGTACACTACCTTCCAGTAAGTTCTATGAGCCCTTCTAGCAAATTATCAAATCCAAAGGTGGTCTTGGGGAACCCTGAACTTGCAACTGGTACCATAATTGAGGGCAGTGTTGTGGAATATGATGCCCCCAAATGTGACACACACAAATAAAAAGTATCTTCATATATATTATCTCCTCTAAATTTTAAATTAATAATTATACTAGGGGATAAAGTTAAGGAATGAAGAACCAAGGGCTGTTGAGATTTAGTAACTTACCAAGCTTGCTCAGATATACAACTTTGGAGCTGGGACCCAGAAACAAATCTTCCAACTACAAAGTCCCATGTTCTTGCTACTACACCACACTGTCTTTCAGGATACAGGCATCAGAATACACAAATAATGCTCAACAGGCTGTTTCGGAGGCATTATTAAGTAAAATGCTTTACCATCTGACGTAATCTCTCCTTCTTCCATGCTATCAGACATTACAACTTCCTCCTCAGTATCTTCTTCAAAAGATGAAAGGTCACTGGTATGGACAGAGCTAACAGTGATGTCTGTAAGTCCATCCATATCAGAGTCTATCAAAGAGAAATCTTCAAGAGGGAAACAAAATACAGAAAAAAATCATCTTATAAGAACATACTCAGAGCTCAGTTACTAAATTACATTTAAAATTTTCTGCTTTAAATACATGTCAAACTATCAAATAAGGCAGAGTGGTTTACAGAAAATACAAAGGCAAAGTAGACTTCTGTAAATATAACTAAACTATTAATTTACAATGTATAATAAAAAATGAATTTTAAGTAACTGAAGTATTTACTACCCAATATTTTAAAGATTAGGACATGCAACTATGAATTAAGTTGCTTAAAATAATGTACGTGAACAAATTATAAGAAAAATTATAAATTCCTAGTTTCTCTGTTAATTTACTCTGTGAACAGATATATTGGTGTAGAAAAGTACAAATGTTTATTGCTTTTCTTCTTAAGCAAAGGGGATGTAAGTTTCCAATGTTTTGAAATACAAATATTAAATAAACTTATTAAAATGTGAAGGCAAATTGGATACTTCCCTGATCCCAAAATAGATACTCTGTGTTCTTTAAACTTCATAGATTTGTGCAAATTTTTATATACCTTCTTTGGTCCCTTCAACGGTTTTAGCTTTATTACTGTTCTTTTCTGAAGGAAGTTTTAAGCTCTCTATTTCTTTTTCCTTTGCTTGTTTTTCATCTTTAACTTTTTGTATATCTTCACTCTTTCTTGAGTGATCAAATTTCTTTTCAGTCTTCTCCTTCTTTTCCTTCTTTCTTTCTCCTTTCTCATTGCTATCTGGCTTCTTTTCACCTTTGTCTGTTGATTTATTTTTTTGCTCACTGCTTTCCTGTTGAACATCCTTATTTAGCAGAATTAAATTATTATGTTCTTTTGTGTAATTTTTAATTTCTTCAACTGGACAGGGGAGGTCGCTAAACTCTTCAGACTTCAGGGCTGTTTCCAGTCCTTCACCTCCAGAGTCAGCTGTAGATTTTTCTTTATCAGTCATGTCCTCTGAAGTTCTTTCTTTGTCAGTACTAGTATCAGTGGTTGGCTGAGAGGGAAATTTTTTTGATGCTCTCTCACTGGTCTTGGCATTTGATGTTTCTGTTGAAGCCCTAGCGGCACTGGCTTCTTGGTTAAGAGAAGTTATGGTTTCCAATATCGACATGGCATCATTGGCTACATTAGCACTGGGCCCAGGAGCAGGAACACCTTAAAGGAAAAGAGAAGTTTGAGAATAAATTTAATCAGAAGGAAAATACCTCTGCTGTGTCAATACCACATCCATTGTCATCTTTATATGATGCATATGCTGTGCAGACCATCTGTATATTTTTAAAGTTTCAGGTACCAGTACTAGTATATAGCATATTCTGAATTATCTACCTCTCTAATATGCTATTTTAGGAAGGGCACCATGCAAATGTGAGAACTGTCTACTTCCTAGAAAAAGACTATATTCTCTAAGTATTTTAGATATTCCTTTTATTATGCTTACTCACACACACCCCATTAATAAAATGCTTATTATTTTTATTAATCTAAACAAGGAAATGCTATGGCAATTGAGGAATTTAGGTGATATTTAAAGTAAATACAGTTTCACTGGAATAGCCAAATAAAGAAATGTTTTAAAGAACCAAATATCCCTAGCTTGATATTCAGTTCAAAAAGAAAAACAATGGAACTGACCAAGAGTAAAAGCAAAGCACCTTGTGTAATAAGGGAAGAGTCTGGTTTCTCATCATCAGGAGCTGTGTTGCCACTTGCTTCCTCTTTGTGATTTAGTGTGGCCAAAAACTCATGCACAGCTTTCTCCACCTGAGGTCTGAATGTGTGGTTGATCTTTGGATCCACAACCTGAGAAATAATTCGGTCAATACCAGACTCCAACATTCCTGATCTGAAACATAAGATAATTTATGGAAAGGTGAAGAAATAATATTGTATTATTTGCATTGATAACTTTAAAATATCTATCTATCTATCTATCTATCTATCTATCTATCTATCTATCTATCTATCTATCTATCTATCTACCTACCTACCTACCTACCTACCTACCTACCTACCTACCTACCTACCTGTCTGTCTGTCTGTCTGTCTACCCATACATCCATCCACCCTTAAATTGTCTCAATCCATTTACTTGGATATAGACAGACAATGAAAAGTAAGTTTCATGCTATAGTGGCATTTATATATACCATATGAAAGTCTGTAAACTTTTCTACCACTGTGTCACTAGTGGAAATACTGAAACAGATAAAACAAAACACCCTTAGAACTAGACACAGTACACTACCAAGGATCCAGTATATAGGTGATGCTTATCTCACTCCTACTCTGCTCATGGCATATAGGAATATGCTCACTAAAAAGCTGAGTTCTGGGTATAAAATAAACCTATGGACTCCACAACTTTTTTTTAACCAAAAAAAATGTAAGCTATTTATAAGCATTAGAGTCCCCAGAAAAAACAAAGAACACACACAAAGGATAATTTCATCAAATTACAAAATAAAAGAAGAAAAACTTTAGAGAAAAAAAAATTAGAAAAACAAGACTTCTGGCCTTCTTTTTATTATCTTCCTGCTATAAAAACTGCATGATTTATTCATTCAACAATTATGTTATAAAAGTGTCTTCTCTATAACAGGCACTATTGTGGCCACAGTATCGCTACAAATCAGACCTGGTCTCTTGTTCTGGCTGGGGAGGCAGACACAAAGAATTAAGACATGAGCTGACAGGCACTAATACACATTATGTACTGTAGGAAAAGGGAGGAATAGAAATTATTAGATATGTCCAAGATAATTTAGGAGTGCTTCATGAAGGAAAAGACATTTGAGTCCAGTCTTGATTTCTACAGAAGAGAAGGGGACGAAGGATAGATGGAGTGGAAGAAATATCATATACAAGAGACAAAGGAGTGAGGAGCACAACAATCTGTGAAATGTGCTTCTGCACAAAGGCATCTGAGTAAAACACGAGAACAGGAATTTATTTTAAGAAACACAATTAAATCTTGTTTCTTCCTAAAAAGAGAAGTGGAGGAGTCAAAATACCCAGGAGAGTGCTGGAAGATCAAAGTGCTAGTCGCTTCTAGTTTCTAAGCCTCAGTTTCTCTCTATGGAATGGGTGAGAAGTCATCTTTCCTTACACTTTACTAATGCTATTTCTGAGTGTAGTTCCATCTGGAGTACAGGATGGAACAGATTTTCATTTCTGGAGGCACCTTGTGGCTTTGTGAAACTATAATTCTACTTATGTGGGCCGTAGAGAAAAATGAACCAACTCAGGACAAAGTAGGTTACCTGCTTTTTAAAGTTCTAAGATAAAAATGCAAATCCTGCAAATATTGTTATACGTAAGAGGTGTATTTAAAATGTAGTAGGTAGAAACGAAATTTAAAAAAGCAATCCTAAAAAGGTTTTAAGGTACAAGTAATAAGGTACAAAAAAAAAAAAAAAATTAAACAAGCCACTCCCAAATTATTGCTTCAGTCTCTTTCTCTGTTTGCCTATGTTCTAGCCTCTTGTCCTGCAAACAAACAAAATACTTCTATTTCAGTCCTTTCTCACACAGAGGTCAGCTCTGACCTTACAGAAAAATGGAGTCCAGGGCTAATGATCATACTGCACTTAGGGGCCATAACTGCTTCACCCAAGTGGGAGGAGCCACAGCCCTAGGTCAAGGGCAAAGCCAAAATACCAACAGCTGACGATTTTCTGGTTAAAATTACTTCCTTGTCTTCCTTTTAAATTCTGTTTAGCTAAGATCATTATTCAGTTATCTAGGATTTTCAGATTCTGTTGTACAAATAAAAGCTTAAGTAGAATAAAATTTTCCCTCCTACCAAGTCAGCAGATCAGCTATTAAGTTGAACCATCTGAAATTGTTGATATTAGACTATTTTTGTCTTACAAAAAAGGCAACTGCAGAGAGCTCAACCTAACTGAGTCAAGTATGTCTTAAAGCATATGTATGAAAAATTATTTGAAATTATATTTATTTATAGGGACTAGTCCACCCTTATACCTTCAGACTGAACACAACTAAACAATCACTTTAAAATGTTATTATCAGTATCATAAAATGTTATGGAAATGACATGAAAATAGTTCATTTAAAAATAAAAATAAATAATATGGCTACAAGAAAATTTACAAATGTCCCAGGAAAAGCAATGCCTAAATTATACAAGAGAAGGCAGCTGCCTTTCCTCTTTCAAAATGTCTCAAGAAAAAGAGATTCCTCATTACTCAAAGGTAAACTGCTCCAGTATTTAATCACTGACACAGCCACAAGAACCCCTTACCTCTCACCAAACATGATTTTGTGATCACAGTATCTGATTGGTACAGCAATAATTTTAAGTGCTTAATTTTCACATGTGTAAGACTGAGTTTAGTTCCCTTACATAAAAGAACAGAATGACTGCTCCCTTACCTTATAGATTTCGTATGCTTAAAAAGTAAATGCACCAAGAAGTTTGCCTTCAATAGGAGGGTTAATGTATGAAGAAAAAGCATGCCAGACTCCCAAAATATATGCTTTTAAAGCAATATAATCCTTTGTGAACAGAGAGGTGGCTATGCAAATCACTGAATGAAAGTACTATGTAATCGGTAGAGCTCTGTATAAATGTGTGTGAAGGGATGCTATACCCTACCTCCACTCCCTTAACCCCCAGTCCTAAGCTATTTTGGTCATTGTTCTCTAAAGGCCTTTGTGGAAAGGACAGGCAACAGGCCTGCTACCCAACAGATCTCTTTTGTTTCTACTTTTTCTAGAAACAGTTTTGACCTTTTCCCAGCAGGTATTATTATGCAGCCCTCTAATGGCATCTTTTGATCTCACCTGGACTTCTTTTACAGGTTCCTCACACATCCTTTAAAATGTAGACAACAAAGCTATTGTTAATTTCCCTCTTCTCTTATGCATAAGGTGATACTGTCTGAGCCCCAGGCTCCTGGTTTCTAGTATTACCTGTGGCTAAATAGGTTTGTCTTTCAGTCAGGGTGTGAATTTTGATTTGTGGGGCTTCCTGTTGGTTGAAACTATCAGACTAGAGAAGCTTTGGAGCAGTTCCTATGGGACAAAAGGAGATTAAGAGGTGGCAAGTATAAAACAGATGTGTTTAACAGTTTAAAAGCTATACTTCATTCTCAAAGATGTACTTAAACATAAATACTTGTCATGTCAGGGAGACTGGATGCTCTTTAAATAACTTAGTCACCCTTTTCCAGGGTATAGCAGGGATATAAGGTCCTTTAGTCTTTGCAAATATTTACATTCAAGAACAAGTAGTGGCCAGGTGAGGTGGCCCGTGCCTGTAATCCTAGCACTTTGAGAAGCCAAGGAGGGAAGATCCCTTGAGCTTAGAAGTTGGAAACCAGCCTGGGCAACATGATGAGACACTGTCTCTACAAAAAAATTCAACAATAAGCTGGGCATGCGGGCACTCAGGAGGATGACTTGGGAGGACTGCTTAAGCCCAGGAGGTTGAAGCTGTAGTAAGCTATGATTGTGCCACTGCATTCAGGCCTGGGCAACAGAGTGAGACTCCCTTTCCCCCTGCCTCCAAAAAAGTAGAAGACTGTAAATCTAGTTTTCTAAGGATGTTCTAAATATTCCAGTTCTTCTAATTCTCGTTATCTTATGTTCACTCAGAATGGCTCTGATAGGTCCAAACACTTTTGGGGGTGGCGGGTAGAGCTGTATCATCCATAGTAGCAGTTAAAAGTCATTGTAAAATGCAAAGCAGGGGGGGGGCATTGTATTAAAAGAAGACATGGACTCAAATCAAGAGAAAATATTTTCATTTCAGTAATCTTTAATGTCTTTATTTGTAAAATAAGAATAAAATAAAGCCCGCTTGCTCTCTTAGGGTCAAGAAAATAGTTTGTGAAGGCAATTGTATATATCATCTATTAGCATTATATCTAGATTTTTTAAAAGTTATATTGTTATTTCCTTCCTTCAAATATTTCCAAAGGTCTACAGGAACAATCAGACTGTTAAAACGTATAGGGAAATGTGAAGTGATTAGACCTAAATCCAAAATTATACTATATCACATGAATTAGCCACACCAAATCTAGTACAATTGTCAACATCATTAGATGAGCAAACTTGTACTTAATGTCTCTGCTTTCAGGCAAAGTAGGTTAGGACATTTATAAACCTGCCCAGACTCTATTTCTGAGACTTACTTGAGGACTTGTTGTCTAATGTTGTTTCTTAGCTGGTTCTTATTGAGATGGGGACTCCATGTGTGAGTTGCCAAATGATTTGCAACAAAGTTGTCAACACGCTGTCTCAGATTCTGATAGGCAGGCTAGAGAGAGAAAAAAAAGTAAGTCTTCATGTTATACAATATCAATACTGATCTCTCAGAAAAGTATTTTTAATAGTGTGACAAAGTTTCACAGTTTCTGACAATTCTGCTTCAAGATAACTTACACTCATTCAAATACTACTTATTTTGTCTAAGACAAGGTGTTTGGAAATGTGAGGAACACAAAGAAGAAAGATATACCTCTTATTTATAGACAGAGGACTGGAAAAAAAGACACACAAGTGTTACTATTAGGTGATTTGGAGTAAAAACGGGAGAGTAGCTGAGGAAGTATGCCTTCATTGAAAATGTGGCCTTTGAGCTGGAAAAATCAATTTCACAGTGTAGTTGGGAATGGGAATGGCTGGCTTTGCAGATATAGTCGATATAAATAAAGAGCAAGTGGATGAGAAAACTGGAGGCCAGGAGCATTTAGTAAGCCCGCAGATTGGTGGTCCAATTTGGCTAGAAAAAGAGAATACAAAAAGGCAGAGAAATGAGGTAAAGGCAGAGAAATGAGGTTAAGACAGAGGTTGGGATCAGGTACTAAAAGGCTTTCGGTACTTGTACAAGAAGTTTGGAATTACAGGGTAGAGAAAGGGAACCCACTGCACGTATGAGCAGAGTAACAGAACAGCTAAGCTTTCTGATGATAGGTCATCCTAAGTGGAAGAGTAAACAGACACAAACTACTTTTAGGAAAGCATGCAATACTACAGTGAGGAAGGTCTGTGCTAGGGTGGCAGAAACCACCCAAGATAATTTATTGAGGGACAACTACCTGAACTAGGCATTCAATCTGAGGTAAGGCAGTGGTTCTCTACCAAGAAGGATTTTACTGCCATCCCCCAAGGGACATTTGGCAATGTCTGGAGACATTTTAGGTTGTTACAACCGACAAGAATGCTACTGAATATCCTACAATGCACAGGATAGCCCCCACCCACAGCAAAGAACTATCCAGCCCCAAATGTCAACAGTGCTGAGTCTGAGAATCCCTGATATGCTCCCTAATGGGAATGTGGAGAGGAAACACATATTATATCATCTCTATTTGAAGGGATATTGCTTGGAAGGAATACGTAACCAGCACTCAGGACTGCACTCCATTTCTAGAGGCTGTCCCCTACCACTGATGTTCTTTCTACTTTGCTTCTATACAGCTTTTAATGAGGATGAGTTTGAGTGTCCCTGAATGATATTAAATAAACAATGTACAGCCTCACCTTCTGCTATTTGCCTCCTTTTAGCTTCAAAGTTTATACTCCAGTGATAAATGGTCATATCTGTACCTACCATTCCCTCTGGTTGTCCATCTGACAAACTTCTCACCTTCAGATCTCACCCTAATCTGTGAAGTCATCTTGACACCGAAATTAAGCTTCTGGGCTCTTCATCCACATTCCTACTGTTTTCTATATGTACTACCATTCGAGCAATTCTTGCACTACATTGTATTTTGGGGAGCAAGGGGTATTTATCCTCCTATTAAAGTGTAAGCCTCCTCCTCTACCTCCCTTACTCTTTGTTTTCATATAGCCTATCACACTGCTTGGCAGATGAGCAATTAAAACATAGTTGTTAGCTGACTGGGTAACTATCTCTAACACAGAATGAAAAAGGTTTTCTCCCTCTGAAGCCCCTTCACCACTTCCAATTTTCAGGCTTTTTTTGGTACTTATTTCCTATCCTACAAGGAAGTCTCATGATCATTTCCCATGTGTCTGTCCATTTTTCAAAAATCAATTTGAACTAAAATTAATTGTTTTTTTTTTTTTTTAATTTTTTTTAAAACAGAATCTTTCTCAGTTGCCCAGGCTGGAGTGCAGTGGTGTGATCTCGGCTCACTGGAGTCTCCATCTTCTGGGTTCAGGTGATTCTAGTGTCTCAGCCTCCTGAGTAGCTAGGACTACAGGCATGTGCCACCACGCTTGGCTAATTTTTGTATTTTTAGTAGAGATGAGGTCTTGCTATATTGGCCATGCTGGTCTTGAACTCCTAACCTCAAGCGATCCACCTGCAGCCTCCCAAAGTGCTGAGATTACAGGTATGAGCCACCATACCCTGCCCTAAAACTAATTCTTAACTAATACTTTCTCCCCAATGATTCAAAAGCCTAATTCTCCTTTTTAGTATCCCCAAATCTAACATATATTCATTAGGCTCTAACATCACAATGCATTTGGCATTCTAGTCTAGTCTTCCCATAACAATTTCAAATTTGAACTACTCAACAGGTAATTTTTCTTGTTTCCAAGTTCTCCTTTCAGTAAAAAGTTGAGTGACTACAGATATATTAAGTATCCATTGAGAAGTATTCTCCTAGGAACATACATGTACACACACACACACACACACACAGACACACACACACACTACACATACTTATACCCATTCTTCCTTTTCCAGTGCTTAAGGTCAAAAGTCTTAGAGTTAGCCTTGAGTCCTCCCTTTGTCTTATACTTCACATGCATACATTAGCAAATTCTCTCAGCACTAGCATGAAAATACACCTAGAATCTGAAGACTTCCCACTACCTTTACTGACCCCATTCTGTTCCAAGGCATTCTCATCTCCTGTCTGAATTATAACAACTGGCCTCCCTGCTTCTACCCTTACTTACAACAAAGTAAATCTTCTAAAAATAGGGTAACCATTAATTTATTGACCCATTTAGATCACAACTTAGCTTGAAAGGGGAAGCATTTACACATGCTCAATCCATCTGAAATGGAAGTCAGACCATGTCCTTCTTGTGCTCAAAACCTGCTAATGGCTTCTGAGCTTAAGTAAAAGCCAAACTATTCCGATGGCTTCCAAGATCTGCCAGATCTCCTACCTCAGTCTCCCAAGTAGCTGGGACTAAAGGTGCTCGCCACCACACTTCTTGTCACTTTCTCCTTAGTGGGTCTATCTCAGGTCTTCTATACTTGCTATACTATCTTCTCGGAATGCTCAGGCCCCAGACAGCTGCATTTCTCCTTCGATTCCTTCACAGATGGCTCAAATATCATTACAATGAAACCTACCCTGAACAACTTACTCGAAATGCAACAGTAAGCCCATCCATCCCTCATCTTGCTTTTTTCCTTAAGACCTATCACATATTATTTGTTGTCTATTTTTTTTTCTGCTAGGATGTAAGCTCCATAACAGTGGGATGTTTGGTTCAATGCTGTATCCCTGGCACCTAAAAAAATGAATGTACATAAGAGTTGCTCAGTGAATGTTTGTTGGGTGAATAAACTGACCAGAGGCCATTTACAACAGAGACAGAGGCCAAAAAAATCAGACTTTGTTACTTGAGAAGAGAGGTCCCATATTTACCTGGTTAGTGAGATCCCTGATGGGCCTCTTTTCTCTTCCCTCCTCACACTCTCCAGCTGCTCATCAATGCAAAGGAGACAGAATGGCTTTGTAACAGCTAAGCTTGCTCCAGAGATCTGGAAACTGGTAGTCTATAATGGAGGAGCCTTCACCGAAGTTGGTACTTAGGGTTGCCCATGGTTCCATTTCTTTGGGTGGGAAGAGCTGACTTGGTCTGAAAAGTCAGATTTCTCTCCTGGTTAAGGACTATCAATGACCCTGGACAGTTTTGGGGGGGTTTGTTTGGTCTTCTGGAGTAGCAGCAGACTTTGGTACTTCTCATCCTGGTTTAAACACACTAGATGACAGTTTTGCTCTTAGAGAGCACCTGGAAGCTATCAAATGTCTTGATTCTTAAATATGTATGTGACTGACATAATTCACTATAACCCTATATGCTACAAGTTAAGACTTTTTGATAGAAAGCAGGTCAGTCTTTGAGGTTCAATTATCAATAGCATGACACCGCAAGTGGCAGATGAAACTCAGGGATTCCATTAAAGTGATGCTCGTTTGCATGAACAGGAAATCTTCTACTTTGGCCCACTCATCACATTGATATGAATGTTATGTTCCGATGAAGGAAACTTTGGCTTTTTTGGGGGGAAGCAGGACGGAGGGAGGAATAACTTCTTTTTTTTTTTTTTTTTTTCAATAAGAAAATGAAGTATACAATGGTATTCAATGAGAATAAACATTTTTATTTTATTATTTATTTTTTTGAGACGGAGTCTTGCTCTGTCACCCAGGCTGGAGTGCAGTGGTTCGATCTCGGCTCACTGCAACCTCTGCCTCCAAAGTTCGAGTGATTCTCCTGCCTCGGTCTCCCAAGTAGCTGGGACTACAAGGTTGGGACTAGACACCTGGCTAATTTTTTGTATTTTTAATAGAGACGGAGTTTCACCACGTTAGCCAGGCTGGTCTCGAACTCCTAACCTCTAGATCCACCTGCCTTGGCCTCCCAAAGTGCTGGGATTACAGGTGTGGGCCACGAAGCCTGGCAGAGAACAAATCTTTTAAATCAGATTAAAATCTACCTAATTGCTAACTAAGGGAGTGGAAGAGAAGGAGAGAGTCATGGGGGAAAGGAAGCAACACAACCAGATCATAACCAGGAGCAGGTACAGAGGTTGAGTGGCAAGGGGAAAGAGAGATTTTGTGGGAGAGTTCAAGTTAGCATCTGAGCGAGAAAAGAACTTCAACCACAGCCCAAGTGTTCTCTTTTGTCTGGGAGGGTGTCATTTCAGTTCTAATTCCTCAAAGCAACACAAATATTAAAAATTTTCATAATTATTAAATAGTATATGTAGTTTTATTGAAAAATGTGTTTTTTTTTTTTTTTTTTTTTTTTTTTTGAGATGGAGTCTTGCCGTCTCCCAGGCTGGAGCACAGTGGTGTGATCTCGGCTCACTGTAACCTCTGTCTCCCGCGTTCAAGCAATTTTCCTGCCTCAGTCTTCCAAGTAGCTGGGACTACAGGCATGTGCCACCACACCCAGCTACCTTTTTCGTATTTTTAGTAGAGACAGGGTTTCACCATGTTGGTCAGGTTGGTCTTGAACTCCTGACCTCAAATGATCCACTCGCCTCAGCCTTCGGCCTCTCAAAGTGCTGGGATTACAGGCATGAGCCACCGTCCTCGGCCATACTGTTGCTTTTTAAAGTTCCTACGTCTGCAGCTGAATATGTCTTATTAATAGAAGAAGACGAGTTGAGCATCAATTCTATTCCTATTTCTAATTTTTATAGTTGTATGCCCTGAGAAACCTTGTTCATATAAACAAGTACTGTGCCTGGGAATGAAAGAGTTTTGTTGCAGCAATATCATTCAATTCTTGACCTCAAAAAAGAGGCTAAGAACATTAAAACAGGTTCTTACTCCATGGTTCCTGAACTCCCTGAAACTACATACATTATTAGGTTGATCCTCATGAAATTGCCTATAGTCGACCATTCTGAAGTAGAAAAACAGCAGTTTAATGTGTTATTTGTGCATTTTTCTTGAGAGAAAGTCCTAACTTTTTCATTAAATGGTCAGAGCAACTGTGCTTCCCTCCTTCCCTCCAAGAAAGGTTTTAAACCTTTACTTTGAAGGGTCTGGCAGGGATACTATAGGCACGTAACAATAATATTTTGTGGGAACAGGAAAATGAAAAAGTTGTACCTTACACACTGCAGCAGTACTACAATTTTTAATCCGTATACACAGTGATAACGCACAGATCCATGAGTTTCTGAGAACAGCAAACTGAAATTTCTACTTGTTGAATACAAATAACTAACTTTATTTGGATAACATTTACGTGGCCATGTCTAATCTCTTCCCATTAAATAACAACAAAAATAATAAAGGCAACAGGCATTATTTCTAAAAGGTAGCAGTGCATATTCCTGGAGACAAAAGTAAAAAAAACCTGTACTTCCTAAATAGATGAACACCCCCAAGTGAATTGAATTCTCTGTGGTGCAAAACCTCCAATATCCTGAAAAATCACATTTTATGTAGTGGGCCCAGTATGAGTTTTTATAAAGAAAGATGTAACCAGATATTCAAGAGAGTTTCCCAGAAGAGATAGTAGTTCACCTGAAAGCTTCAGAAGAATCTGTGGATGTTGTAAACATGCATTTCTCAAAACAAGGCTCCTCAGAACAACTAAACATACTATGAGGAAACCCTCCGCCAGCAAGGTGGCTCAAGCCTGTAATCCCAGCACTTTGGGAGCCGAGGGGGGCTTATAACGAGGTCAGGAGACTGAGATCATCATGGCCAACATGACGAAACCCCCTCTCCCCTAAAAACACAAAAACTAGCTGCGCTCTTGTAATCCCAGTTATTTGGGAGGCAGAGGCAGGAGAATCTCTTGAACCCGGGGGGTGGAGGTTGCAGTGAGCGGAGATCCTCCACTGCACTCCAGCGTGGCGACAAAACGAGACTCTGTCTCAAAAAACACAACAAAACTAAAAAACAAAAACCCCTCTCATTTCATCCAAACTCCAATCCAATGGACCCAACTAGAATTAACAAGCAGACAAAAACAATCCCTACAAACCAATTAATTTTCCAACATGCTTCCTGCTTCCAGAATTCTGACTCTCTACTGTGGTTTTCCATCCATCTCACTGACTGCTCTTTGCTGGTGTCTTTCGCTCATTATTTGTCAATCCAGCTAAGTTTACTTGTTCCTGCTGATGTCCCTTTCACTCTGACATTTACTACAAAATCCCTTCCCCTTTCCAGCCCCTCTTTTTGGACAGGGAACCCCGTTGCTGACCTTTCTCTCCTCTCCATTACTCTCCTGAATCTGCTCTCTTTCCTGTCCTTTCTCCACTTCGGTATCTGCCGTCACCTCTCCTGTATCTTTTCTCCACTGAATGACTTGGTTCTCTCTACCTCACCTCCCCCTCCCTTCTCACCTTAGAATGGTGACATGGCCTAAGTTACCTAAATCAGGCAGTCACTGCTAGAAACCATTCTGAAGTCCTTTCTCAGGTTTGCCTCCTTATCTTCGCACTCCTACCCCCACGATGACCAGCAAAGCATATTGCACTCTACTTGATTCTATTACAATTAGGCGATTTCTCCAAAGGACAAAGGTTCATAGTCCTTATTTCCCAGAAACCTTAAAAAGAGAAGGCAAACATAACTGCGATACAAAGTAAAATAGTAAGATACGAGAATGAATACAAAACTGGGCACTGTTAGCCCAGTTTCCAAACCAATTCCTGTAAGAACAATGTCTTAGTCTTGCTCACCAGACCGGCGTAATCACTGCGCCGAAACCATGCCTGGCACGTAGTAGGTACAAACACTAGTCGGTAAAACGATCCAATGGACATGCTAACGAATGAACACGCTGTGCTTTGGACAGTGCGTGGCACACAGCTGCAGCTCCAAGGAGAAGCCGCTGCAAAAGAAGCGCGCCCTCGGGTCCTCCCGTTTCCCAGCAGACCCCCAGACCCGGCGCGCTCCGAACCTTGGTGTCCACGTCGGCCAGGCAGTCTCTGCGGAACTGGTCGAAGAGTCCCTGGCTCTTGAGGTGGTTCACGATCATGGCCACGAGCTGCGGGTCCCCGGCGCCCGCACCCGCGCCGCCCGACCCGCCCGCGCCGGGGCCAGCCCCGGGGCCCGGCGGCGGCGGCGGTGGCTGCGGCTGCGGCGGGGGAGGCGGCGGCGCTGGAGGAGGCGGCTGCGGCTGCGGGTTGGTGGCCATGGCGGCCTGGGCCGGGGAGGGCAAGGGCCGTGACCGGCGGGCGCTCCTGGGAGGCGGCGGCTGCACTGGTCCCGCCGCCTGAGTGAAGCCAACGGGATGTTGTTACGGAACCAGAGGATCCAGGGCAACCCCGGAAGTGAAAGGGAACGTGGGGAATGGAGGAAAAGGCGGTGACAACTTCGACGAAAGTCCGGCAACGGAGGCCGGGAGGAGCCAATTTCGGCCATCGCCGGACGTGAGCGCCCTCGCGAGGCGGAGCTGCGCCGGAAACGGCGGCGACGGCGGCGACGGAGAAGAGAAGGCTGCGCAGGACGCGGGTTGTGGAGTTTGGGCCACCGGCCAGGGTCTGGAGTCCCGGCGGTTAGGGCTTCTACCTGCGCGATATTTGGGGCCCTAGGGCCGACAGGGCACTGGCTCGGAGCGGGTCTAAGCGGGGGCAGTGAGTTTTTGACCCCGCTCCATCTGCAGCTGCGTTTTAGTCCTTCCTCTCTTGCTCCTGTTTCCCGGAGCAGTGCACGGAGAGCCATAGACATTTATCATGCGAACCCTACGTGGATCTGCGCGTTCTAAACTCGCCCAACCCTCGTCGTTCTTAGCCTGTGATCTTGCACTGTTCTTGTCCCAGCAGGTAGCTCCACGGTCCTTATGTCTCTTGCCTGCACATCCCATTTTCCCCTGGGCATCCCCTGTTCCTGGCCGTGTGCCTGCGGATTAGGCCCGATCCCTCCAGCCCCTTCTTCCTGTCTGTGAAAACAAACCGATGGGTTTTTAGTTTTAGGAGCTTTGTTATTGATTACTATGACTATAGCAGGTGAAGCATCTGTAGCATACATTATGTACCAAGCATGACGTTAAGTGCTTTTACATGTATTAATACATTTAATCTTTGGACAGACACCAAGGGCTAGGTCCGATTACTATCCCCAATTCGCAAATCAGGAAACTAAGGCCCAGATAAATTAAGTATGTTGAGTAAGGTTACACAGTTAGCAAATCACCCAGTAATCTTTATTATTAGCACCTGATCAGAGCAACACACACATTACAAATTTTCATAATTATTAAATAGTATATGTAATTTTATTGGAAAATGGATATCGTTTTTTAAAATTCATACATCTGTGGCTGAATATGTCTTATAACTAGGAGAAGAAGGGTTGAGCATCAATTCTATTCCTATTTGTAATTTTTATAGCTGTGTGCCCTGAGAAACCTTGTTTGTATAAACAGGTACTGTGCCTGGGAATGGAAGAGTTTTGTTGTAGTAATATCACTCAATTCTTGACCTCAAAAAATTAGACTTGATGATCTATGAGTTGACTTCAATTAGGCCCATTTTCCATTTTATCGAAAGCAAAGAGCTGAAAAGCACCTGGCTGGCCAAAGGATTTGTTTACTTAATCCCTATTTTTTTCACTTTTTCAGATTCTGGGAAATATACCAGATAGGCTTTACCAAGATACCACAAGACTATGAATTAGACCTGTTTTTTTTTTTTTTTCTTTTCAATGAGATATACCTTTAACCAGATATACTGAAAGTTTGGGGACTATCTAAACATTGTTCATTTTCATAAATAGTTTTGGATAAGATTTATTTTTGTTATTAGGTGGTTAAATTATGTTTTTGTCAAAACTTTGCTACTGCAGATTTAGCTCATTCAAGTTCAGAATCTTTGTCACTCCTCACAGTGTCTCATGCCTGTAATCCTAGCACTTTGGGAGGCTGAGGTGGGAGGATTGTTTGAGCCCAGAGTTCGAGACCAGCCTGGGCAACATGGCAAGACCCCACCTCTACAAAAAAGATTTTAAAATGAGGCAGTGTAGTGGTGTACACCTGTAGTCCTACCTACTTGGGCGGATGAGTTGGGAGGATCACCTGAGTCCAGGAAGTCGCGGCTGCAGTGAGCTGTGATGGGACCACTGCACTCCAGCTTGAGCAACAGAATGAGACTTCTCAAAAACAAGGAGGGGGAAAAACTTTGTCAAGTATGTTAAATGTTTACATTATAACCTAATTAACAGAACCTAATTTCATTGTCAAACTAGCCAAATCAGATTTACTTTAAAACAGAAACAGTTTGACTTCATTGTTTCAGTTCAAATAAAGTATCTTGTATGTTTTGAGCAGTATAATGAAGAGAGCAGAAAGGAAAAAGTCATGGAATGAATCTTAAAAGATTAATTATGATATGCAGTCAAGGCTGGGCATGGCAGCAAACCCCAGTAGTCCTAGAGTTTTTTGAGGCTGGGGCAGGTGAGTTGCTTGAAGCCAGGAGATCAAGACCAGCAACAAAACAAAATAAAAAAGTAACCAGGTATGATGGTACACACCCTTAGTTCCAGCTACTTGAGAAGCTGAGGTGAGAGGATTGCTTGAGCCCAGGAGGTTAAGATTGCAATAAGCTATGGTGGTGCCACTGCACTCCAGCCTTGGTAACAGAGTGACACCGTCTTAAAAAAAGGCAGTCAAGATTACAAGATTAAAATGGCACAACATATAAATGTTTTGTTCATTTTAAAAATTAGTTATGAAAAGGCAAAACTATAACATTTACTTTTATTGCTAAATTCTAAGTTTAAAAAATTAATGAGGCAATAAGGTATTTGCTGCTAAGAATGAATTGAGTCAGTGGCTAATAAATAATTTGTTTTGTGAACAGCATATAGAAAATCTCAAATATTTTCTAAAATGCATTAAGGTGAGAACTTTATAATAATTCACAATCCATTTTCTCAAATATGGGCTAACTGCCTTATTGAATAACACACACTGAATCTAAAAGATATATCATTTATATCTGAGTTCAAGTTACACTGGGTAGATACATTATGCTAGTTACAGTGTAACTTGAACAATTTTGTAGCCTTGAAAAACATTCAAGGAATACATTGAAAAGATACATTGAAAGGAATCCAGGTCACTGATCTGTACTGCCTTGGCTGCTCAAAGGTGATTTTCTTTTCATTTGAATACAGGTCCTATGAATGAGTATTGCAAATACTCGAACAACGACAGCAACAAGCATGCATTTAAATCTTTTTAAAAGACTGCTTTAAGCAGTCAGCATTTTCTACCAATGACATCTTTGCTGTGTTTCCTCCTGATCGTCTGTCTAGAAAAGAGTATATAATTTCTTTTTTTTTTTTAAATTATTTATTCCATGATGATTTAGAGGGACTAGCTTCAAACCAGTACAGATATTTCATAAATAATATCTGGCTGTCCTCTAACCAATAAATTTGTTGCACAATGAGCTACCTCACATCTTTCAGCAAGAAATACATTGAATTTGAATAGTAAAGACATTACATAATAAATTAGAACACAATTAAAATTTGCTTTAAATATATCACACTTCTACTCAATGAGGAGAAACATTTTATAGTCCAGAGGTGTTTTTTTTTTTTTTT
>PVKP010035219.1:0-23453 GCA_004027715.1 Plecturocebus donacophilus | reverse complement strand
CTTCTGAAACCCCAGCTGATACCCTGGTGCTCACTGGCACCAACTGACTCAGTCTAGTTATATGAGACATAGAAGACTCTGCCCTGCCCCCAAAGTGTTTACCATACAATCAGTCAGAAAATATGAGGGTAAGAGAAGGAAGGAAATGCTTCTAAGGACAAAGTGATTTAAGGGGTTTAGGAAAAGTGGCTATCTACAGGGATCAACACAGTAGTAATTACCCAATCCTTTCTTCTATTTATCACAACAGATGGAGGCCTGGCCTCAAGTTGTAAATTGCCTGAAAGATGCTTCCTGTTGTCATTCTCTGCGGTTGTGCTTTTGCTTCTCTTTAAGGTTAAGAACAGCTGTTCACTAACCCACCCATGTATCTGGTAAAACAGCTGTAATTAATGTGGATCATTTTAATCTAGAAAAATGTTAGTCCAGCCTCAGAGGCTGCTGTTTAGGAGAAAGAAGATGGATGGGCAGGATGTCTAGAGACCTGATTCGCCAATATCCAGTTTTGTGATTTTAGGCAACATTCTTGAAGTTGGAACATCTGTGTGTACAATGAGGATAGTAATATTTGTCTACTCATATGCTGGGGCTATTGTAAGGGCAAAATGTGGTCACAGATAAGAAAACATAGACACAAAGAAACCACTGTATATACTTCAGGGACATTTAACCATAATTGGACATAACAACAACAACAAAAAAACTAGAAACATTTGTTTTCTTCCTTGGCCATGGGCTTAAGAAAGAAGGGTACATTAGGGGGTGGGTGGATGAGAATAAAATACCAAGAATTTGTTTCCATTCTTAACTGCATATCAGCGATACCATGAAGAATGCTTCTGTTTCCAACCCTACCATAAGAATTTTGACATTTCCCGTTTGTAAAATGACTAACCCTTATTGAGGGGGAAGAGATGTTGCATTTGTAAATTGAATTAATGATTTTCCAAAGGCAACAATGTATTTATTAAGCCTTTATGCAATAAACTTACAAAAAGTTTAAAAAATGATAAGGAACAATAGTGAACTATAATTTAGTCTCTAAACTTGCAAACACTCTGCCAAACAATAGAAACAACAACAATAATCTTACAAACTCTGTGCAATGCCTCTAATTCTTTTTGTTCCCTGTACCAAATTATGTATACTAAAATGCTGTAACTTAGGTTTGTTAGCCAAACTCTCCATGAATATTCAACTAGAAAAGAAAAATACAATGATCTTTTACTCTCAATGGTGGAAAATTATTGTTTTGGGAAGATGCACAGGATATTTACAAACAAAGATAATTTAGAGACATACATGGTAAAATTGAGTTTGCTGAGAGGGCATAGTATTAGAATGATAATTATCCAGAAAATTAACTTAAGGTACGTAGTAAATAAATGGAGAATAGACTCTCTTTTATTAGCTTCATCTCTCACTCATGAATGGCAACTCCCATTTTCTAGTGCCACTGGATTAAAAGCTTGCAAAGATGGTGAGCTGCTTCTCTTGTACCCTCTTATTTAAACACCAATTCCTACACATATCTTTGAATTATTACTTATATTAATTTGTACCCTTTTGATCCTACTTCTATGATTTTAGATACCACAGAAGCTCTCTGAGATTCAAGTTCTCCGCCAGTACCGTTGAAATAATGATTAGCTTACTGTTTTTTTGCAAGAATTAACATGAGATTATGTCTATAAAGTCTTCAGCAATACCTGGCACTTTCATAAGCATATGTAGGCATTAAAAAGTATCAGTTACCTTTAATTCTTCCTTATATGCTGATGATTATTTTGAAATAGTCTCTTTCTGCCCTATCTGATTTCAAAGTCTTCTGTAGTCAGTGAATCCTGAATCCTTCCTCCAAGTTAACACCTTGCTCAAATGATTTGCCTATTCAGAAACGCTCTCTGCATTGCCTGCAGGATGAAAACCAGTATTTTTTGAAGACCTTCATAATGTAGCCTCAGCATATTTAGCCAACCTTATTGTTGATAAATTCTTCAGAAAAACTTCACCTTTAGAAAGCCTGAATTGTCTGCTTCTGCAAAGTACACTGCTATTCTGCCACATTTTAAATAAATTAACACATCACACTTTGCCTTTAGCCTGTGGAGGAGTCTATAATAGTCATTCAACCCATATTTGCTGAATTGAATAGTAAACACATTAGTGCCAAATATATATATATAGCAATATACCTAGCCCTGTAAAGAGCCCCCTCCTACAACAAAAATAAAAAAAAAAAGAAAAAGGACAAGTTCCATACTTAGAGGGGATTACAAGTCTACTAGTGTGATGGATTAGGCCATTCTTGCAGTGCTATAAAGAATAGTCGAGGCCAGGGGCAGTGGCTCATGCCTGTAATCCCAGTACTTTAGGAGGCAGAGGTGAGCAGATCATGAGGTCAAGAGATGGAGACCATCCTTGTCAACATGGTGAAACCCCATCTTTACTAAAAATGCAGAATTAGCTGGGTGTGGTCACACACACCTGTAGTCCCAGCTACTCAGGAGGCTGAGGAGGTAAGATAATTGCTTGAACCTGGGAGGCAGAAGTTGCAGTGAGCTGAGATCACACCTGCACTCAACCCTGGCTACAAAGCAAGACTCCGTTTCTAGATAGATAGATAGATAGATAGATAGATAGATAGATAGATAGATAGATAGATAGATAGATAGACAGACAGACAGACAGACAGATAGATAGATAGATAGAAATATTCAAGACTGGGTAATTTACAAAGAAAAGAAGTTTAATAGGTTCATGGTTGTGCAGGCTGTACAGGAGACAGTGCTGACATCAGCTTGTCACTGGGGAGGCCTCAGGAAGCTTTTACTCATAGCAGAAGTTGAAGCAGGAGCAGACATATCACATGGCCAAAGCAGGAGCAAGAAAGAGAGTGCGGGAGGTGCTACACACTTTTAAACAACCAGATCTTGCAAGAGTTCACTCACTATCCCGGGGACAGGACCAAAAGGATGCTGCCAAACCATTCGTGAGAAATTTACCCCATGATCCAGTCACCTCCCACCAGGCCCCATCTCCAACACTGAGAACTGTATTTCAACAGGAGATTTGGACAGGGACACTTCCAAACTGTATCAGGGGATATGCCTAAGGCAACTTCAACACATTTGAAACTAGAAAGCCATAAAAATTAGAATTCATGTATGCATTTACACATCAGATATTGTTGAAGGCCTGCTGTGGTAATGTATTAGGTTGGTGTAAAAGTAATTACGGTTTTTGCCATTACTTTTTAATGACAAAACCCTCAATTTTGCACCAACATCATATGTACATCAACACTCACTACTTTGGGCAATTATACACTGAAGTAATCTCTGAGGATTAGAAAGAAAATAAAGCCTGGAAGAAGGTTCAGAACTTCAATAGAATTGTTACATGTATAGATTTAAATGTAATATAATTTGGAAGTAAGAAAGAAGAGTGGGTTGGGTGGGGTGGCTCACACCTGTAATCCCAGCATTTTGGGAGGCCAAGGTGGGCGGATCACGAGGTCAAGGGATCAAGAACATCTTGGCCAACATGGTGAAACCGTGTCTCTACTAAAAATACAAAAAATAGCTGGGTGTGGTGGTGACGTGTGGCTGAGGCAGCAGAATGGCTTGAACCCGGGAGGCAGAGGTTGCAGTGAGCTGAGATCACACCACTGCACTCCAGCCTGGCGACAGAGCGAGACCATCAAGTGAAGGACATATGTTCCAAACACACACAGTTATTTCCATCTTTACAAATATAAGTCTAGACTACATAATAAAAATGTCTCCCCTGGACCACTGCATAGATTATTTGTCTCTTATCTTCCACTGTTGTTCCATCTACAATCTATTCTCCACGCAACAGCCAGAATGTACTCTTAAAAAACAAAAAGACTGGCTTACCACCTTCTATTGCTTGCCACCTCACCTGGGACACAGCCCAGGATCTTTACCTTGACTTTCAGGCTCCAGATATTCTAGGTCTGGCCATGCCTCCAACTCATTTCTTCCCTTTTACTCAACCTTCCCTGCCCTCAGCCATATTCACTTGTTGGCTATAGGGGGGCCACAAGGAACTTATTCTCACACTGGGGCACAGCTGTTCTCTCTGCCTGAAATCTTTCTTTTCAAGGCTCTGCATGGCTGGCTCTTTCTTTACTTAGAACTTAGTGCAAATGGTACAGCTCAGACAGTCTATTCCTAATCACCCAAGCTAGAATAATCCCCTCCTTGCCCATGCCACTGTCTATAGGCTTATCCTGTTTTATCTTCTTCATAGCACTTTTCATTTTCAAATTTCTCTTGTGTTTGTTCATAAATTAATTGTCAGTATTTGACACCAGAATGGAAAGTCCTTAAGGGTAGGAACCTTTTCTGCTTGCTCACAGCTGTTTTCCTGAAATCTAGAAGAGACCCTGCCTGACAGTAGGTGATTAGCCCTAAATAAATATTTGTGGACTCTTGTGGGCAAGTATGTATACATGTGCATCTGAACTATAAGTAGAATGAAAAGGAAGGAAGTTGCCAAGACAGAAGAGAAAGGGTTTTTGGAGAAAAAGATCATGGAGTGATCAATGGGATATAAGAAAATGGAAATATGTATTGTGTGTGTGTGTATATATATATATATATATATATATAGAGAGAGAGAGAGAGAGAGAGAGCAATAGCTGTGGGAGATACTATGGACAGGTTTGAATTTCATTGGAAAGTGAGAATATGTTTCAACATAGAGGGTTGTTTTGAATTCTCTGAGATAGAAAAGGATTGAATTGAGAGAGGGGTTTGTACTTAAAAACCAATAGATGGATTAAGAAACATTTTATTTTTATTATTATTCTGAAGTCCATATAATATAATGATAAAAATTTCAAGCTCTTAACTCAGACAAGCCAGGTAGGGGATTTTATCCGCACCACTAAAAACTGCAACTAAAGACAAGTTACTTCACCTCTCTAAGTGTCAGTGTCCTCAAGCATTATATGGGGAGAAAAGTGAGATCTACTACATAGTGAATGCAGGAATAAAATAAGATAATAAATATAGAGTATTTAGCATAGAGTACAGTACTTAGTATTCAATAAAAGATAACTATTCTTATTTTATATGATACAACAATATTTTAAGGCATCTGCTTTGATAGATGAACAAAAGAGACAGTGTTAGAGCTAAGAGTAATTAGGAGTATTTTTCAGGAATTCAGATATGGGGTTTAAAGTTTATCTAGGATGTTGGATATTGAAATGAAACATAAATAATGAAACTCAGAGATAGTGTGAAACCAGAAACAAATGGTTTCAATGTCAAGATTCAAATTAAAATGTGAAAACCTGATGGTAATACTATTGACTGAAATGGAAACTTTGAGAGTGTTCTTTGAGCTACAAGTTACTGTAAAAACACATTGAGAACACATGGACACAGGGAGGGGAGCATCTCACACTGGAATCTGTTGGGGGTATGTAGGGGAGGGACAGCAGTAGGTGGGGAGGTTGGAGAAGGATAACATGGGGAGAAATGCCAGCTATAGGTGGTGGGGGGATGGAGGCAGCAAACCACCTTGCCATGTAAGTACCTATGCAACAACCCTGCATGATCTGCACGTGTACCCTAGAACCTAAAGTACAAAAAAATAAATAAATAAATAAATAAAAGACAGGAAAAAGAGATTGCAAAAAAAAAAAAGAGAAGACTTTTGATAATTAGAAAATAGGTTACTTAAAAGTATTAGCAATTATCATAAAGAGAAAACACCCACTGTAAAAATAAAAAGTGTTATTATTTCATTGCCTACTAAATTATGATCTTCTGGAAATAAGGAAGGGCTTGATTCTGGCATGTGTTACCCATTTCCAAGTAAGAGTACATACCAGAATATTATTGATAAGTCTCATTTCATGCACAGATTTGCTCTGAGGAACTGAGAAGCATTTTTTGCACTTGCTGAGGAGTGTTTTACTTAAATTATGTGGTCAATTTTAGAATAAGTACAATGTGGTGCTGAGAAGAATGTATATTCTGTTGATTTAGGGTGGAGAGTTCTGTAGATATCTATTAGGTTCACTTGGTCCAGAGCTGAGTTCAAGTCCTGAACATCCTTGTTAATTTTCTGTCTTGTTGATCTGTCTAATATTTTCAGTGGGGTGTTAAAGTATCCCACTATTATTGTGTGGGAGTCTAAATCTCTTTGTAGGTCTGTATTTTCAATCTCTGATATCCTTTCTTCTGCTTGATCAATTTTTCTATTGATTGTTCATGAAGTTCTTGCGATTGATGCTTCACGAAGTTCTTGTGCTGTGTTTTTCAGCTCTGTCAGGTCATTTATGTTCTTCTGTAAACTGGCTATTCTAGTTAGCAATTCCTCTAACCTTTTTTTAGTGTTCTTAGTTTCCTTGCATTGGGTTGGAACATACTCCTTTAGCTCAGAGGAGTTTGTTATTACCCACCTTCTGAAGCCTACTTCTGTCAGTTCATCAAATTCATTCTCTGTTCAGTTTTATTCCCTTGCTGATGAGGAGTTGTGATCCTTTGGAAGAGAAAGGTTGTTTTGGTTTTTGGTATTTTCAGCATTTTTGTGCTGGTTTTTCCTCATCTTCATGGATTTGTCTACCTTTGATCTTTGATGTTGGTGACCTTCGGATAGGGTTTCTGTGTGGACATCCTTTTTATTGAAGTTGGTGCTATTCCTTTCCGTTTGTCAATTTTCGATCTAACAGTCAGGCTCCTCTGCTGCAGGTCTGCTGGAGTTTGCTGGAGGTCCACTCCAGATCCTGTTTGCCAGGGTATCACCTGGCAAAGGTTGCAGAACAGCAAAGATTGTTGCCGGTTCCTTCCTTTGGAAGCTTTGTCCTAGAGGAGCAACCACCAGATACCAGCTGGAGCTCTCTTGTATGAGGTGTCTGTTGACCCCTGCTGGGAGGTGTCTCCCAGTCAGTAGGCAGGGAAGTCAGGGACCCACTTGAGGAGGCAGTCTGTTCTTTAGCAGAGCTTGAGCGCTGTGCTGGGAGATCCACTTGTCTCTTTAGAGCCAGCAGGCAGGAACATTTAAGTCTGCAGAAGCTGTGCCCACAGCCGCCCCTTCCCCCAGGTGCTCCGTCCCAGGAAGATGGGAGTTTAATCTATAAGCCCCTGACAGGGGCTGCTGCCTTTATTTTAGAAATGCCCTGCCCAGAGAGGAGGAACCTGATTTATTCTTAATGTGCTTTCTTCATTAAAAAAAATTGAAGAAATTTTATTTTCATTACCTGAATGCTTTTAGATTAAAATATATTATATTCCTATTTATCAGGGTAAAGACTTGTTTTATAGTAATGTGAATACAGAAATGTGTGGGTTTTTCTTTCTTCTTGTAAAAATCATGCAAAATTAAAGGGAAAGGACAATATATGTACAATTAACAAATTATCTCGCTCTCAATTTATATGATATTTATATAATTTTAAAAGAAAAAACTGTGCTTTACAACAGTCTTGTGACATTGAGATTTTTGTTATTGTCGTGGTTGGTTAGAGTATGTTAAGCTGCAGTAAAAAAATAGTCCCTAAAATTTCAGTGGCTTAAATAATAATAAATGTCTGGGGCTGGTGCTTAGGTTCACAGGGTAGCTCTTTTTGACAAAGAAATTCTGGGGCTCAGATCAGTGGCAACTCTGACATTTTCCACCTGTGACTGCTAAGACTGTTCTAGTGTTGCCATCAATTGGAAGTGGGGAGAACACTGGGGAGACCATGTAGGCAGTTTTCACTGACCAGGTGTGAAAGCGTAGGTGGCACAGATGATCTCTATTCCCATTTCATTGGCTTAGATCTCAGTCAAATGACTACAGATATCTGCCAGGGAAGTTTGAAAATGAAATTTCCTTTTTTCCAGGATAGGAAATGGAGAGTGATGAATTGCCAGTAGGCACAACTACAGTCTTTTCAGTATTTATCAGAAACATAATGTTCATGAATGCTCAGACAATCGTAAGGTTACTTACCTAACCAGTTTGACATGTAGCTGAGTTTAGGACCTTGGCAAACTGTCTTATAATTTGGCCTTATTTTATTTTATTTTTTAAGTGAGACAACATGTCCTGAGGAGGGCAGGAGCTCACATGTCTCTTATGATATTTTTCTCCAGAAGCCCAAATGGTTAGATGATATGATCAGTAGATGTTTTTGAAGGTTTCCTTCTCATCTCATAAAATGACACCTCTTTTTCCATACCTTACTATTTTTCCAAGTTCTTTTTGTAATACTTCAGTCACATTTTGTGGAATCACTGATGAATAGAAACAGTTTCCCAGGAGAACTATTGATTCTGAGTGGCTGTTGATTTGTTACAGCTTGTAAGACATTTAATAGCTACCCAGATGTTTTTGTTGGTTTAAGACAAATCACTGCAGATCTGAAGTGACTTTAATTTTTTATTAAACATGGAACAAAGACAAACTTTAACAACTTTAAAAATTATTCAGCATTGATTTTACATTGTTCTTTAGACCTTACGATTTTAAATCAGGGAACAAATATGCCAGTGAACAATATTTATCAAACATCAGGATGGAACCGCTTCTGTGACTGTGGAGGAATTGGCAGACACTTAACAACTTTCAAGGAATGAATGACAGCCTCCTGGTGCAGACAGGACCAAGTTATGACAGAGCTGGAGTTGTACAAAATCCTATGTCTGTTTCTAGTCTTGGTTGTGATGTATTATGTAAACTTGGACAAATGATGTATTTTCTTTGGCTGCAGAATTCTTATTTATAAAAGGTGGAGTGTTGGTCAAGATGAACTTTAAATATTTTTAAGTTCTAACATTTTCCAAGTCAAGAATGAAAGAGACATGAGTTCTATAACATAATTGAACTTTGATGAAAAAAGGTCAATATAGTCAAGAATAGCCTAAGAAAATCTGTCAGGAGGATTTAGGATTTAAGCAAGGCCTTGGAAATTAAGAAAATACAGAGAAGGGTAAGAGCAATAATTTTAGAGCAAGAAGCATATATTATATACAAATTAATTCATAGTTGCAAGAGAGATTAGGTTTATACTAGGTTCCAGGTGCTGTGGATATAGGGTAAACATGATAAACTTTGACTCCTGTTTTATGGAGATTATAGCTTTGCAAATACTGTGATGAAATAGTGACCATCATGCACATTTAATGGTGATCCATTTTGCTTGCTTAAATAGAATGTTAATGTGGGAAGAATAAGAGGTGGTGTTGGATGTATTGAAGATACCTAGTGAGGAAAGTCTTGAATCCCAGGAGAAAGAGAGGTTTGGTCTTTTAGTATAGCCTGCCATGGAAGATTTCTGAATTGAGAAGAGATATGGTAACAGGAATATTAATGTAAAATCAACATGTGAGATGAGTTGGAATACCTTTTCCTTGAATTTTTATTTAATATTTTGACCTGACATATGCAGGTCAAATGGTTGCATTAAAGCTTACATATGCAGAGTTACTCAGAGATATATGCCATGCCTCCAATGGTCTCAAATCACCTCTGTGTTCCCTCTTTACCCATCATCACTTAACCACCAACCCATGACTGATAATTTACAACTTGGTCAGTATTAGGCCTGCTGTTTGCAATCTACGGATATGGCCTAGTAGGCAATTGCAATTGGCTAACACAGGCAGATTGATCCGTTTCACTGAGTGAGACTGCACGTGTTTCAAAGCAAAGATTAGAGAGTGATTCAGCATTCATGAGAAAATGTAGCAACAAAAGGTTAGTGGAACAGTGCTAGGAGTGGAGCCATATTGGGAGCAATTGCAGAAGGAAATGGTCTGGATTTATTATCTACATTAAAGATATTGTGGGTCCCATGGATACCAGGAGTGTCATGGAGACCCAGCTAATAGGTTTTTTATTGGATTATTGTCAGGCTGCTGCACCTGCTTTGAGAAGGAACGTTTGCTTCATTTCTGGCACAGGCTACAAGCTGCAAAGCTGAGAACAATCACTGGGGTTGGAAATGGAACTGATTGTTTTTTAGAACTTTTGCAAGGATTTCTGGGCTGATCTCCCAACTGTGGAAGTAGATGAGAAACCTAAAAATCCAGAAAATAGGAAATTTAGTTTGGGAGCTCACATTTTGTTTTGGATTCATGATATCCACATAAAAGAAGATTGTCTGGATAAGACCCTGAGGCACTAACTGTAGTCAGCAAACCAATTATGAGCTCACAAGATTCTTCTTCAAGCCTCTTTGTCTAACTCACTCACATACTGACTTTTTTTCCTCTGACTAAATTTGGTCCCTCTTTCATGTTTTATAGACAGTCAAGACACAGTGTAGGCATGGTTTATTCTTGGAATTTTGGGGTTAATATAAATAGAGGTTCTGTGCAATTGAATTGGAAGTCTGAAGCGTTTTTGGTAATTCTTGCTTTGATCTAGAACAATTACAAAAGTAATTCTAGTTTTTGGTCTACTTTAGTAATTCTAAGAGGTAATCATCTAAATGACGTGATAATTCAAGGATCACATTCTTTTTTTTCCTCTCTACTCAAGAATTATTATTACAAACCATTGACTGACTGAATGAATGAATGAATGAAAAAGAAAGTCTGTAATAAGCCACAGGGCAACTGTGATTGGCAGCTCCATATCATTACAATGTAAAATATATCAATATAGTAATGATAAACAGACACTGATTGCTTTTTTAATCATTTTGATGCCTAGCCACAAACCAGTGACTTGTGCCTGAAAGTGGCTAATTTTGAATAAAGCATTAATACACCCATACTCATGGCTACTGTGGGTTGTCATGTAGCAGTAGGTAGTCTCTCAGATTTCTAGCTCCTGTGGCTCTTTTTGCTTTTGGGGAAGGCCTCAGATAACTTGTGCATAAAAGTTATGTACTCTTAAAATTACTATTTTATGGAATGCTCTGTCATTCAGGCAGGTGATTCTACTTCACTTTGCTTTCCGCTCTAAATGTCCCAAGACATTTAGATGATGGAGTTATTGATGGACCTTGAAATTATACCAGAGCTTCCTTGCCCAAGTACCCATTAAAAAACTGATTCCAAGAAGGTTCCTTTTAATGACAAAGCCAAGTTCAACTTCAGGGCTTTTGACTCCTGGTCCAGTATGGTTTCTACTATGCAATTTACTTTGCTACTTTTTCCCAAACATAAACATCTTTCTCCTCATGACCATCTGTGGAGTGACCAACTCATTTCAGTTTACCTGGGACTTTCTTGGTTTTAGCTTTAAAAATCCCATGCCCCAGGACTCGACTCAGACCAAGGCAAACCAAAATGGCTAGTAACCCTAAAAATGGGTGTCTGTGATGTCACCATTACATTTAATCCAAATTGCTTGTCATTCCGGAGGACAAAGTATCTACTTTGTTTTTGTGCCATTGTGCATGTTGCTTCTTCAGCTTCAAATGCCTTCTTTGTTTCATGATGAGCTTCTCCTCATTTATAAACAGTCTGAGCCTCACTTCCTCGGCAAATACAAGCTATTTTTTGGACATTTTCAGAGAGCCCTCATCTGTTTTTTTATAATTAAAACACTTTTAATATCACCATTTAAACACTTTATTGTATAATATTGTGATTATTCACATTTCTTTCCTTTGATTGTCTAAGAGACCCTTGAACTTGAGAACAGAGGCCATGCCTTATTCATCTTAGTTTCCCCAGTACCTAGCTCAGGCCTGGTATAAAGTGCTCAGAAAAAGTTAATGACAGACGAAGCATATGAATTTGAATTCTGATACTTCTATATTCCCCTTTTTGTTTTTTTTCTCACCTTTCCTAGTAGCAACTACTCTCCTAAGTTCATCTCGTTTCCCTTTTCCAAAGATTTACATTTTATTAGGTAGTTCTTAAAATACAAAAGAGCTTTTAAGAATCAAAGTAATATATATATTTTTTAATTTGAAATTTTAGAAACTTTCATTTGACACTAGTGGGGATATTTTGGAGCCAGATACCTACTGCTTAAGTTACTCTAGGATAGGCAGTTACCTACTCTGACGTCTTCTAAAGCAGGTACAGGTGAATTGAAAGAATATATTTTTACATATATATATGTAAATGTTTATATACATAATCTCTCTCTCTCTATATATATATATATACATATACGTATATGTATATATATACATATATATATATACATATACGTATATGTATATATATACGTATATATATACATATACGTATATGTATATATATACATATATATACACATACGTATATGTATATATATACATATATATATATATGTACATATATATATAAATTAGTCATGATAGGCAACCACTTTCAGCAGCCCCAGACAAGCATACAGGAGCAGGTTTTCTGGCTTATGATCTGTATGGAGCCTGTCTGCCTGCTTATTTGGAATTGCTCCTACAAATACAGTGAAATGCCCAAGGGGCCAGCATTGCAGTGTGACTCATTGGAATGGCTCTGACTCAGAACTTGGGATCACAAGCTCCTAGACTGACAGACCAGGTTTGGACTGGTGCCTTGAGGGCTGTTTCCAATTTATTGTTTGTTAAACCTGTGTTTTCCTGCTGATGTGACTAGTGAGAAATTAACGCAGTTACTTTGGTGTATCCTTTGCAACTATATGCATTCAATGTATAGAAACATTACTGGACTGGGAGTTAAGAGATTTGCATTCCTCTACCAAACCTGCTACTGATTAGTTCTGTGGCTTGTGGCAAGTGGCTTCATTTTCCTAGGTCTAAGTTTATTTATAAATGGAAGTGACTGGCACTACTTTACCTCTGTCCCTAGTATCTGCTTATGTATGTATATGATGATCAAGTGATGATCATTTTGCTAGGTCTAAGTTTATTTATAAATGGAAGTGATTGGCACTACATTACCTCTGTCCCTAGTAACTGCATATATATGTATATGATGATCAGGTTTTGCATCCTCTCTCATATATATATATATGTATATATGTGTGTGTGTGTGTGTGTGTGTGTGTGTGTATATATGTATGTATATATAGCGGTAAGAGGACTTAACAAAAGATTTATTCCTTTGACAAAATTTTAAGTGCACAGTATTGTTAACTATAGTCACAATATTGTACAGCAGATCTCTACAACATCTCCATCTTCCATAAACTACATATGGAAACTATATATCCATTGAGGAACAACTCCCATTTCTCCCTACTTCCAGTTCCTGGAAGCTACCATTTAACTCTGTTTCTATGAGTCTGATTTTAGCTATCTCATATAAGGGGAGCCACGCAGTATTTGTCCTTCGGTGGCTGGCTTATTTCACTTAGCATTATGTTCTCCAGATTCATGTTGTCACGTATGAGCAGGATGCTAAATCTCTTGCATTTCATCACTTGATATATCTCTGGGTCACGGACACTTTTAAAAGATGAGTATCATGAACACAAAGCTGCACTGCTCCAAGAGGTCACCTCACATCCTTGAGCATGTTACCCTATCAAATTGAAAAACTCTAAGAGGAAGGAAAGAGCCTGCACCTGATTATCACTCTGCCAAGCTCACCAGCCACATGTCGACTACTGACCTTTGTAATCAGTGCTGCCTGAGCTGCTCAGTATATTCTCTGGACAAGTGAGCAGGTGGATGTTAAGAACCTCCTCACTGATTGCACTGCCTGTTAGCATAGTGTATGCTCTGGTGGGTGCCTGCTCTTAGAAAAGGGAAGGCTCCCAGCAAACTCATGGAAGAGATGCATGGGAAAGAGACTGCACTAAGGGTCAAGAGCACCAGTGTCTAATTCCTTCAAACCTATGTAATCATTGTGTGCCCTTGGGGAAATCATCCAGCCTAGGGGGCACTCAGTTCCAAACAAAGCATGTAATGCATGTGGCATATGCTTATCAGGAGATTAAAGAGATATAAAATTCAACAAGAGAAAAGTTAGAATGCACAGGGAAACATTAGTTACTATTATAAGAAATCTAGAAATCTTTTAACTCCCCCCTAAAATTCCCCAGCTGAAATTTAAACAGGCAGCTGTTGTGAGATCTGAAATATATCATAAATAAGAAAAAAATTATTCTTTGGGCTTAGTAACAGTTCCAGTTCAACTGCTCCTCCATTCTTTAGGATTCATCACTGTGATTGGAGTGCTGAGATTGGGACTGAATTCTGTAAGCCACAGAGGTATTCAGGTCCTTCTGACTAGTTTTAGGGGACTTGGAAACTATCCCAGAAACCCCAGGTGTTCAGGGGGAAATGCTTTTCAGGCATTAAAAGACCCTCAACGGCTTGTTCATTGTGGTTGTTTTAATTGCTTCCTCTCTCTTCCTGTTTGAAAATACTTTATTTAGTAGGAACATCCTCAGATGGGAGATTTTCACAGGGATTTAAATAAAGAGGACATGCCTTAGGGAGTACAGCGTGGATCAAGGATTTGAAGAAAAGAGTAAGCTAGTTTATATCAGAGCAGGTCAGAAGACTTGGTACTCACTGTCAGTCCAAAGCTCAGTGCCCCCAGAACAAAAGCTCCTGCTCTGGCCATTTGGGTGACATATATAATGGGAAGGCCAGTGCCCACAGTTCCAACACCCATAGAATGTCTCTTGCCACCCAAACCCAATATGGAGCCATAGTTGACATAGTTACCCTCAACATCCCCAAACCAATCACTTCCCCTTTCCCTCAAAACCCACCTTTCCCATCTTGAAGAATAATGCCAATATCTACCGAATCTCTTACATCAGACACCTGGCAAGATTTTAATACTCTTTTTTTTTAATACTCTGTAACTACCTGTTCACCTTAATGCCTCTTTTCTTTTTGCTTCTTCCTATTCTCAGTGCAGTCACCTTAGGTCAGGAGCTATTTGTAATTATTTGGACTTAGATTACTGTATAAATGGGAATGGAAGTGGGGAACAAACTAGAAACATTCTAATCTATACCACCCCCTTCACATCCCTGATTTCACGGAGTTCTCAGACAAGCCTAAGAAGGAAGAAGGTACTAATGATTATTTATATATTATTTCTATGATTATCATAATAATGAAATTAGTGCTCATTAAGCACTGATCACGTGCTAAGCACTGTGTAGCATTCTACACTTAAGACCTCACTGCCTCATGGTGTGCCCCTTTGCGCTGCTGCTACACTGAGTTTTGATTCCGTTTTTCTCTATTTCCCTTTGTTTTCTTTCCCACACTCTTGCCATTCTATGAGCTCCTTCGACAATCTGGCTCCTGACTGTTCCTTCCCCTCTTTGGTGCCCTGTTCCAAAGCATCTCTATTTACTATCCTCAGGACTTGCTCCCTGCTTTTGTCTCTGCTGTTCAAATGCTTGGAGCAACTTCCTTTTTCTTCTCCTTTCCTTACACTAGCACCACTAACTCTTGCTTTTTGCTAACAATTTTGCTCTTGTTCATGTCCTCCCAGGAGTCTTCCCCATTCTCCCTCTATATTATTCTTATTATTTTTGAGATGGAGTCTTGATCTGTTGCCCAGGCTGTAGTGCAGTGGCACGATCTTGGAGTACAACCTCTGCCTCCCAAGTTCAAGTGATTCTCGTGCCTCAGCCTCCCAAGTAGCTGGGATTACAGGAGTGCACCAACATGCTCAGTTAATTTTTGGGCTTTTAGTAGAGATGAGGTTTTACTGTGTTGCTCCAGCTAGTCTCAAACTCCGGGGCTCAAGCAATCCACCCACCTCAGCCTCCGAAAGTGCTGGAATTGCAGGCATGAGCCACCATGCCTGGCCGCCTCCTTCTATATTCTCGTTGTTATTATAGACATCTGTTATTTGCTCTACCTTACTGCCACCTTGATTTAGTGGCATCGCCTTGATGTTTCTGTTTGTGAGAAACAGCCTATTGCTTAATAGAAGCAGTCTGAACAAGGTAACTGTAAGGTGAGCTGATCTTCCTGGAAAAGGAGTCAGCCTTGGACTGAGGTTGGCAGCCAGGACCCTCTCTTTGGTATCGGTCTCGAAATGACACATGGAACTGGAATGATTGGAGCTGGTTATTCTAATAATTCCCGCTCCTTGAATCCAAGAAACAGACATTGCTCCTAGTTTTCTGAGGCCTGTTTTTGATCTCCTGAGGATTCTTTCAGCCATTCAAATAATCTAACCTCTCCCTCTTTGTGTCTAAGTAAGCCAGAATTTAATTCTGCTGTTTGCAAAGAACTCTGATCAACACAGGGGCCCTCTTTTGAGCAAAATCCACATGCTCTGCTTGTTCTCCTAGAGCCCACATTACATTCTACTCAGCTGATCTCGGTCCAACTCACTCTCCCAGTCGACTGCAATTCTGCCCCTAGATAGTGAACCCTGTGAGGACATGAAGAGTGCTTTGTTCATCTTTGTGTCACTGGTAATTGGCCAGCAACTTGCGTAAAGAAAATACTTAAAATTTAATTGGTAAGGGAACCCACAGAAAAGGAAGACTATGTGACTATGTGACTGAATGGTAGTTTGAAGAGGAAGACTTTGAAAAAAACCGGATACAATCATAAACTTATTCAGGGAATTGAGAAGGAGGTCTTGTCCATCACATATACAATGTAAGGAGTAGAGGAATCACTTTGAAATAGTGAGACAGAATGAGACAATTTTAAGATAGATCAATAGTTATTCCACTGATAGAGTAGGAAGTAAACTTATCTTATTTTTTCTCAAGAGGAAATGCATTGAATATACAGAAGATTTTTGAAAGAGTGAATAAATATTCAGGTGATGAATCAATAAGGGATTTCCAAGGAAGACTCAAGAAACTGGAAGGTTTTCTGCCTTTTGAGGTTGCAGTGATGCAATCGGTTTAATCTTGGGCTGCTGCCATCAGATGGTAGGTTAGAGCCCTGTGTGCAGAGGCTGTGGCCACATAGCCCCAGGAACTCTGCCTGGGGAGACCAATGCCAGCAGGTCTTCTGTGGCCCTCTCTTGAGTTTATTCATGTAATACTAGAGCCAGAGGGCACACTGGAAGTCCTATTCTACTGCCTTTCAAATGCAGGGCATCCCTGTAGTCCTCAGGGGTCTCTGTGGTTGTTAACTCCACCTCCCTTCCCAGGCTACATTCCTAGATGTTCTTACATCAGACATGCTGCAAGGATGCAGAACCCTCAGGAATTTAATGAAATTGAATGGCTCCTTGTTTATTTTTGTAACTATGTTCTGACATAAATCCTCCGTGGAAAGCATTTTCTTCAAACATGGTTTCCTAGAAAGAGCATTGGCCTAGCTGTGGCCTGAGCTGATTGAATAATTTATTTTATTCTTTAGAGTCTCAGCTTCCCTTTCTGCAAAAAGGGATAATAATAAGTGGGCTACTAGCTCATATATTTGAAAGTAAAGTTCAAAGAAATAGATAACGGGAAAACTTCCTGGAAGCAAAGATGTTATTATTGTCATTGCCATTTCTACGCCCACATTCCCACTCTGATCTGAGTTTATAGCACTGTCTCCTTCAACATTTTATTGTTGAAGATGCTTTGCTAACCAGGTAAAACAGGAGAGAACAGAGACTATCTAGGAGTCATAGTCTTCTTCTCCTCACCCGTTCTTTTTACCAACATAGTCCAGGGACTAATGGCACAGAATCTGAAGTTCTGAAACTTACCTTTCTAGTTTCAGCTTTTTTTTTTTTTTTAATTACTTTTGAGTGTAAACTGAGAGTAAATCCTGTCACTTCCATCAGCTCATTTAAACCAAAAATCTCTGCCCTACCTCTTTCTTGACTTGGGGAAATTATCTTGAAAGGGCGCTATGCTATATGCTCATGTTATTAGAGGTTTATGGTTTTAATTAGTGTCTTTGTCTGTATTAGGGCTGCTAAGTATCACAAATGGGATGGCATGAGCTACAGGAATGGGTTGCCTCACAGTTCTAGGATTCAGAAGTCCACTATCAAAGTGCCAGCAGGGTTTCTTCCTTTTGAGTCTGCGAGGGAGAATCTGTTTTATCCCTCTCTTAGCTTTTGTTGGTTTGCTGGCAATCTTTGGCATTCTCTGGCTTGTAGATCTTTGCCTTCACCCTCACCTACATTCTCCCTGTGTGCATGTTTGTGTTCACATTTCCAATTATATAAGCACATCAGTCATATTGGATTAGGACCCACCCTACTTCAGTATGACTTCATTTTAACTAGCTATATCTGCAATGGCCCTATTTCCAAATAATATCACATTTTGAGATCCTGGGGTTGGACTTCAATATTTGAATCTTGGAGGGACACAAATCAACTGATCACATTACCATCATAATTACCATGTTTGTGAGAGGTGGATTTGCAGAGGTGCTTGGACTCCCAGGGTCTAGCTTTGACATGGCCTCTCTAGTGTTCAGAGGAAAGAGAATCAAAGCTGCTCCATTGTGACATCACAATGCACTTTTCTTTGTGCATTCACACAATGCATTTTCTTTTGTTATCACTAGACTATTTTGAAAGATAAAAGCTATTTCCTGAAAATGTGGATGGTGAGGGATGTGAATGGAAGACATGGAGATATGGTCTGTTAACACCATGTCAAACATTTATCGTTTCTTCCACCTCTAAACTTCTATGATAACAGGTGAACAGGACCCACATGGTGCAGAATACTGCGATACACACTGAGGAATAATTCAGATGAAGTTTACAAGCCATGTTTAAACTGGCTTTCATAACCCCTGAACTGAAAACGATAAAGAGTACTGTTGTGTTTTTATGCTAAAATACATTGGGAAGCTGTGAGAGTTAATCTCTTATGTTTCCCCTTTCTTTTTAGAATATTGTAGTTATCTCCTACTTAGAAGTCTCTGTAGCCCCAATGTGCCAGATATTGCATCTGCAGAAAGGAAAAGTGAAATCAACATGCCCAGTGGGTCCAGAACCTGACAGCCTGACAGCAAATTGTAGCCTATAGCTTTTGCCTTTGAGTTATTGTAGGCAGGAACATCAGCGGGAGGGCGTATGTATTTTCTCTTTCACAATACAATTTATGGAGATGGTATGATTGCCACAATGAGCATGTTTGAATGGGTGATTTAAACAATTTTCCATATGAGAATGATGCCTGTGAGTGTTAAGCATGTTGATGATTGCATATTTTGTTTGCTTTCGTCAAAAGTTCTTTACAAATTCAATAGAGAAGGAGCATCGACAGGATGCAGGATAGGGAACAGATTGTATATATTATCAAGGTAATGATTACCAACACATACTTCCAAAAATAAAAGTGTAAAAAGCACTAAATATGTCACAAATAACTATTGCTTAAGTGTTTCGTGGAATGGGTCAGAGTGAAAATACAGCAAAAGAACCAATACATGAGCAAATAAATAAAATGAAACATTATAAGTACTTGCAAAACACACCCACTGATTCATAGTCATGTTCGTTTCTCCCTTTCTTCTATCTGACATCTATCATACTCTTCCCTGTGTAATCTTTGGTCTAAAGTCGGCAAGAGCAGTCTGGAAACCCAGGACATTGCTGAAACTGAGACAGCCCCATTACTCTGTAAATCATTCTGAAGTTCCATTAAGAAAACAATTTCCAATACCTCACACTACGGAATTTTCTTAGACCATTCAAATTCTGCGGGGAAGGCATTTTTGTCCCACTGTTGTCTAAAAGCAGCTCCCAGGCTGCTCTGTGTTTTGCTGGTGCCCAAGTGTTTCTGTGCATTTCTGCTGCATTACGCCGGCACTGGCTCCTGTGGCCCTGGCTGACAAGCAAGGCGAGCACTGTATCCAATGGCTCAATCCCATGTTTCCTGTTTGTGCCAATGTCCGAAACATGTACACAGACCATTTGAAATTGTCTACACTGTCATGGGCCTGCTTTCCAAGGCATCTGTTTTCAGCGATCGTGTTGGAAGCTCTCACCTCCTAACAGGGTGCTGCCTGCTTCCAAAGGCCACCTGATAATTCAGGCTACTCAGGGCTTCTGTGCTCACGTCCCAGGGTGCTTATTTATTTATATTTGCTTGTTGTTTTGTGGAAACATTGAAGGTTTTCAATCCTGTCTTGGCTCTGCTCCCCTCTTGTCATACTGCCTATTTCAATTTCTCTATAAGGCAAGAAAATGTCTTTCTCTTTCAGTCTCTATCCTCTTCTCACCTTCCTCACTTCCTCTTTCTTGTGTGTCCACCACTATTCCAGTTCCTCAGGTTCAAATCCAGAAATAATTACTTATCTCCCACAATTCAATTCTAAAGAATAGAACCTACTCTGGCTAATTCAAGCAATAAGGGCCAATTAAGAGAATATTAAATGACTTATAAAATCTCTCAGAGGGTAGAAGAAACAAAATGTATGTGAAACTTTCAAAAATAATTCCCAAGTCTACCCTACTCTATCTTTCCACAAAGTAAGCTGCCGATTTTTCATGATAGCCAATACTACCAACTGGGAAGTGGTCAACACCAGCAAACTGCTATAATTAAGAAGCCATTATTGTTGTCAGCCCTAGCCCTAGTTATACAACTGAACATACTGTAACCTGCATCAGCAAAATGGGAGTCTGCTTTCTGACTCAGGACACTATTGACTGGACCCTCTCATATCTGCTAAATGCAAACATTAAAAACCCAACATCTTGATGGCTGTGCTTGCCAGCAAAATAGCAGTTGCAGGTAGTGCAGTCTCCACTTCAATTCTTCCTTTAAGTATCATGCAAATGGGCTGGGCGTGGGGGTTCACCTGTAATCTCAGTACTTTGGGAGGCCAAGGCAGATGGATCACTTGAGGTCAAGAATTTAAGATCAGCCTGGCCAACATAGTGAAACCCCATCTCTACTGCAAAAGTACAAAAATTAGATGGCCATAGTGGTGCATGCCTGTAATACCAGCTACTTGGAAGGCTGAGGCAAGAGAATCGCTTGAACCCGGGAGACGGATGTCGTGGTGAGCCAAGATTGCACCACTGCACTCCAGCCTGGATGACAGAGCAAGACTCTGTCTCAAAATAAATAAATAAATAAAACAAAATATCATGCAAATGCATAGAATTGTCCAAACCTATATCACATCAAGAATCCTACCTACAAGAGTCCCTGGGAAATGTGCTTTTCATTTTTCCCAATTTTGCAGACCAAGGTAGTAAACTGTACAGGAGATGTGAGTTGAGGGTGAAATAGATGTCACATGCTAGTCTATCGTATTTTCTTTCTTTCTCAGTTTTATCCTTTGTGATTAGTAGGCCACCACTATCACCACATTCTATTGATTTCCTTAAAAATGCAGATTGTATTTCTCTTTCATTCCTTCTTCATTCTTACCTTAGTACAGTCTCTTAACTTTTCAAATCTGTATTATTGTAGCAACTTCTTTGCTTGTTACTCTCCTAATATCTGTTCATTAAATCTTATTTATTTCATCTAATACATTCTTTGTTCTTCCACTTATGTACTCATTGCATTCATTAATCACTTATTGAGAGCATACTATATGCTAATAACTGTTCAAAGTAAGGTTAGCGTGGTGCTTGCCTTCAGGATGCTTAATTGTCTTGTGGTGATGGTAGTAAAGTTGATGGAGTCCTGAAGAATAAGACAAAATTCCTCATGAAGTTTATGTTCCAGTGGAGAAAAACAGGTGATAAGCAACTAAGCAAATAAATTATTCTTCTACTGTCACATCAGTCCTATGGTCAGGAACCTCAGTGCTCTCTTTAAAAATTGGATTAATTCACCAAGCTCAACTCCAAATTTCAAAATACTCTATTTCATTGTTCTTTCTTATTTATCAGCTGCAGCACTTACAGCAACTCAGCACTGCTAAACACTGCTTGAGACACTTTAATCTCTTGCCTGCTCTATTGCATTCACTTTCTAGAAGGCCTATGCCTTTCTATTCTTTGTCCTTGAAGTCCATTTTTTACATAGTGGCCAGTGTGATCTTTAAAGATACTGTTCATATCATATTATTCTCCTGCCTAAAACAATCCAATGGCTGCACATGAAAAATACAACAAAATCTAAATCCTTTCCCTGTGTCTAGAATCTGCGAGACCCTTGCCAACTATCTCTCATCTCAGGGTACTATCACTGTCCTACTTCCTTCTTGAACACACTAGGCTCATTATCACCATATACTTCTTATTCTCTTCCACACACGAGGCTCATTACTACCATATACCTCTTGTTCTCTTGAACGCACTAGACTCATTATCACCATATACCTCTTATTCTCTCTGCCTGAGATGCTTTCTCCTGACACCTTTATCTGTCTGGCTCCTTTCTGTCTACCAGGATATAGATCAGGTGCTACCTCCAAAGTGATGCCCAACTCCTAACCACACCAGTCTTCACGTCTTATTTCTCTCTTTCTTTTTCTAACTAATGGAAATGATTTGTCAACCAGAATAAACTCCACTAGGGTCATGGCTTTCTTTTCCATTGTATCCCCAATGCCAATGTCTAGCACCATGCCTAACGTTCTGTAAATGTTTTTTGAATTAATGGAGTAAAGACTTTATCAATCTTTTCCTTATCTCATGTTCTGCCTTCTTCCTAAAAACTTTTTTGATCACACCTACCCGCTCTCTTCCTCTCTGAGATTCTGAACTCCCCCTTTGCTCATCGAATATGCCTTTCATCTGGAGTTTGCTTCAGGTACTCTTTAGTGTATTATCTCCAACTGAATTAAGTCCATGTCTTAGTTCCCCAATGCTATAGATTGCTTTTGGGAATAATCACAAAGAAGTATACTTTTGTACTTCATTCAGTAAGACTGTGCTCACTATGACCCATAAGCCCACTCAGACCTATGAAAAGATGGATGTTGTCCTGACCATTTGGCCAATAGTATGTTCTTAATCCTCTTGCATTCTGTTGCCTCTTCATACATAAATATAAAAGATTAAATTGTCTAGTTATAGACCAGACTTGGTAAGGCAATCTTTTATTTATTTTTGTATTTATTTATTTATTATACTTTAAGTTCTGGGGTACATTGCAGATTGTGCAGGTTTATTACATTGGTATACACGTGCCATGGTGGTTTGCTGCATTCATTGCCCCGTCATCTACATTAGGTATTTCTCCTAATGCTATCCCTCCTGATCCCCCCACCCCCTGCTATTCCTCCCCTGTCCCCCACCCCCCAGGCCCCAGTGTGTGATGTTTCCCTCCCTGTGTTCCTGTGTTCTCATTGTTCAACACCCACTTATGAGTGAGAATTTGCAGTGTTTGGTTTTCTGTTCTTGTATCAGTTTGCTGAGAATGATGGTTTCCAGTTTCATCCATATCCCCACAAAGGACATGAACTCATCCTTTTTCATGGCTGCATAATATTTTATGGTATTTATGTACCACATTATCTTTATCCAGTCTATCATTGATGGGTATTCAGGTTGCTTCCAAGTTTTTGCTATTGTGAACAGTGCCACAGTGAACATACATGTGCATGTGTCTTTATAATAGAATGATTTATAATCCTTTGGGTATATACCCAGTAATGGAATTGCTAGGTCAAATGGTATTTCTATTTCTAGATCCTTGAGGAATCGCTTCCACCAACAGTGTAAAAG
>PVKP010035218.1:0-23497 GCA_004027715.1 Plecturocebus donacophilus | reverse complement strand
GACTTCTCAGATGGGGACCCTGCCTGGCAATGATGGAGGGAGGAAATTACTAGAGAATGCTCTTTTGTTTTCTGTTCACTCCTTAGAGCCCTGGGAGGCCAGCCAGAAATGGGGATATGGGTACACCTGGATGAGAACTACCACCTCTCCAAGTCTTCTTTCATTCACCCCAGGCCCCTGCCCCTAGAACAACCCAAAAGTCCTGACAGGAGGAGGAGGAGCAAGCTGACCTGAGACAATCCCAGAAGGAAACCTGGATGCAGTCACTCACATCAGGCTTCCTAATATTCCCATGGCACTGACAGCTAAGAGTCACCAGGCGCTTACCACGTACCAGTAAGTGCTGGCACCTGAGTCCTTGCAATCTAATTTAATCCTACCTTTACAGAAATACACAATTACCTGAAAAGAATATAAAGGTATATAGATACAGAGACTGAGGAGTGGGAGGAGGACCGGACGGGGTACTGTCCTTACTGTTAGAAACTGAGGTTCCATTCTTGGCCCTCTTCTTCCCTGATGCCCCACTTTTTAATTCTCATGACATTCCAGGGGAGGGAGTGTCCCTTGGAACACCACCAGAGACACAACACTTACCACTCATGAAGTGCTCCCTACTTGCAAAACATCTGCTCCTCATTCCCCAGTTCCAGCCTCCCAGCCGCCCAGTAAGCTGGGTCATGTCAGTTTGCCTCATTTTACAGACAGAAAAAACCCCAAGTCCAAGGGGTGACGAGGCACGCAGACAGGAAATGATAGCCGAGAGAAGAACCCAAGCATCCACATCACCCTTCCTCCCGGTTCTTTCCATGGAGGAACCTGCCTGGATGACCCCTCCCAATCCAGCTGGCTGTCACCTACCTGGGGCGGTCCTAGAGCTTACCGGGACCTATGCCAGGGGGAATGCCATAAAACCATGCCTTCATGCTCACGCCCATTCTCCAGGAGGCAGGCCATGGAACATTAGCCCATTTCACAGATGATGACCCAAGGGGCAGAGGGTCTGGGCCAAGTTCCCTGCTGGTCATAGGTGGGGTTCAGACCCAGGTCTCCCAGGCCTCCCCATCAGGGCTGTCCACAGGCAGGCTGGAGCTGCCAGGGATTAAAATCTGCGCTCACTGCCTGTTTCCAGAAAACCATGGGCTCCCCGCAGTCTCTGAAGCTGTGCATGCCCAAGGGGCAGAAACAACCCCCCAACCTTTCATGACAGCACACACCCCTACGGGAGCAAAAACTAAGGGTAGATAAAACAAAGGGCGGCTCAGCTCATTCTCCCAGACCCCTTGTCCCTTCCCCTAGTACATATGGGGTAGGGGATTCAGACGCAAGATGAACCCCCTATTGGCTGCCAGAGCCAGCAACATCTGTGACCTTGGGTAAACCACAGCCCCCTTTGAAGCAGCCCCTTTCTCATAGGAGAGCTTCTCCAATTGGGGGACGAAAGGGGGCAAGGCTGGGGGATGGGGTGGGAAGAGCAGGGAAGAGGGAAGTAAGACCCCTATATTTTCAGAGGAGCATCGCTGCGGGAAACGGGGAATAAAAGAGGGCCTTGCTCACCTGCTCTCTCCATACCCCCTCTACCCCCTTAAAACACACAGGTGCCAGACAGCTTTTTCGCAAAAACTAGTTTGCAAACACACTCCGACTTCTGGGAAGCTGCCCAGCTCCACTACCTCTCTGCGCTCCCCGTTCTGGGGCTGGGAGCTGGCCCTCCGGCAGCTGCCTGGGGCAAGGGGTGGGTAGCGAAGGATGAGAGGAGCGCAGAGGGATGCGGAGAGGGGCCCGCACCCGCCTAGAGCCAGCGCGACCTCACGCCTTCAGCAGTTGCTACAGCGGCGGGACTCCGCCTCCCGGACGCCCTCCAGGCACCTCCGGGTGGGTGGGAGGGTCCCCAAAGCAGCTGAGCTCCGACCCCGGTGGGCGCCCTCCTCCCCGGGAACCCCGCCCGCCCTTCCCCCGCAGTCCGGGCGTCGACGGGGCGCCCCCGCGTGGCCGGGTCGGAGCTGAGTCACCGAAGAGCCGGAGTCCGGGTTCGCGCGCGCGGCGGGGGCTGGAGCGCCGCAGCCCCCGGGGGCGGAACCCGGCTTCCTTCGGACCCTTCGCTGGCGCCAGGAGCCCGTCCCCAAAGCCGAACTTGGGCACTGCCCCGACCGTCCGGGCCCCACTCACCGCGGGTCCCGCGGACGCCACCGCCCTCACCGCACAGCTGCCGCTGCCCGCGCTCTGGGCCGCCCGGGCATGCCCGGGCACTGCTTCTGCTGGGCCTGGCCCGCGGGCGCGGGACGGGCTCAGGGCGCTACCCTCGCGGCCACTGCCCGCTCGCGTGCGCTCCCAGCCGCTCTGGGTCGGGTCCTCCTCCCGGGTTGGGCGGGCGGCGGCGGCGGCGGCGGCGGCTCGGGCTCCTCCCTCCGACCGAGGGGGGGAGTGGGGAGGGAAGCAGGAGGCGAGGCGGGCGCTTCCTGGAGGGGTGCGCGCTCTCCCACGGGCGTAGCGGGGGCGCTGTCCCGCCAGCTGTCTGCCCCTCCCAGCCCGCGCCCGGCGCGCCCCGACACTCGGGGCGCCTGGCACCCAGGGGGCCCGAACCCTAGGATCCGAGGGTTCCAGGCTGGGACTCAGGTGGCTGAGGATCGCAACGCCGCGGCTTCGCGCCCTCCCCCGGCCTGCTTCGTCCGAGCCTCTGGCACCTCCGAGTTCCGAGCGCTGCGCGCTCAAGGCCAACGACGCGGGAACAGAGGGGAGGGCTCAGCCCGGGCCTGCGGGGCCCCAGGGCCTCCTGGACCCCCAGCGCCAATGGGAGCGGCGCTGCACCCTCGGGGCAACACCAGAGGCTGGATTTTGGGATGTATTGGGCAGGATTCGGACTGCAATGTTTTCTTCCCTTTTTTTTTTTTTCAATAGGAAAAGAGCTCGGCATTTTCTTGCCGCCAGAGATTGGAAACATGACATATTTCTATGACACACGGTGAGATAAAGACGGATCCGAACGGGGCCTGGGGCTACTCATCCGTGCGGAAAATTAGGCGAGTCTTTAAGGCCTTGGAGCCCAGGCCTCCTTTTCCGTAGAAGAGGCACCAATTCTTAGGACACTTGTCTGTCGCGGGGCGCTCAAGCCGTTGGCCACTCCGCGGTATTTTGTGCTCTCTGGGCAAGTTCACCACCTGGCATCAGAAGGCTGAGCCTCAAGTAACCAGATTGGGGGGGCAGGGCGTGGCTGTCCGGGGGTCTCAAGGCCATGTCCACAGCCCTTGGCCCTGGGACTCAAGGACTGGGCAGCTGAGGGTTAACGCCTAGTGCTTCCATTGTGGCTTTTCAGTTCCAGGCAGGTGAGGGTTAAAGTGGGAGCCTCATGCAGCAGCCCATGAGCCTCCCTCCACTTCTGAGTCACTGGCACTTTGCAGCCTTAGAGGGGCAGAGACTAAACAGCCCTGGGGCTCTGAGCTTTGTTCTCTGCCTGTTTGTCTTCCATCCATCCTTCCTTTCTCCAAGCTGTCCTCACTTTTCTTCCACCGAAGCCATCAAAGTCCTCTGCCCAACTCTGGGACAAACCAACCTATCAACCCAACTCCAGCCCCACTTCCTCCAGGAAGCCTTTCCTGATTGCTCTGGCCCCAGAATCAGTCTTTTCTCCTTCCAGCAGCAGGAGAGCCAGGCCTTGGGGTGGACAGTGGTGAACCAAAGTCTCTCTCAAGTTGGTCACCTGCTGGGGCCAAGGCCAGGACCCAGGCAATCGTATCATCATATGAAATGTGCAAAGGTTGGAGGTGGGGTGGCACAGAAGACCCAACTCAGCCATGGGAGTCAGCGAGGCTTCCTTGAAGGGACTTGAAGGATGAGATAGTTGGGCCTGTTGGGGAAGATAGTGGATCCCTAGCCAAGTGGGCAGAGTGCTAAGGCCAGGGGTCACAGCAATTCCACTCCTAGCTCTCTACCCAGGAGAAATGAAAACATATGGCCACACAAAACTTGTACACAAATGTATGTAGTAGCATGATTCATAATAGCCAAAAAGTGGAAACCACCCAAATGTCCATCCACTGATGAATGAAGAAACAAAATGTGCTATATCCACACAATGGAATATTATTCAGCCATAGAAAGGGGTGAAGTACTGGCCAGCCGTGGTGGCTAACACCTGTAATCCCAGCACTTTGGGAGCCCAAGGTGGGCGATCACTTGAGGTCAGGAGTTCAAGACCAGCCTGGCCAATATGGCAAAACCCCATCTCTACTAGAAATACAAAAAGTAGCCAGCCACGGTGGAAAGAACCTGTAATCCCAGCTACCCGAAAGGCAGGAGAATGGCTTAAGCCCAAGAGGTGGAGGTTGCAGTGAGCCAAGATGGCACCACTGCACTCCAGCCTGGGTGATAGAGGGAGATTTTGTCTCGAAAGAAAGAACGGTGTGAAGTACTGATACATGCTACAATATGGACAAACTTGGAAAATATTATGCCTAGTGAAAGAAGCCAGTCTCAAAAGACCAATAGTATATGGCTCCATTTAGATGAAATGTCCAGAATAGACAAATCCACAGAGAGACAAAGTGGATTTGTGGTTGTCTCAGCCTGAGAGTGGAGAATGAGGAGTTATTGCTATTGGCACAGGGTTTCTTTGGGTGATGATAAAAAATGTTCTAAAGTTAGATTCTAGGCAGAGTGCAGTCCTGCCTGTAATCCCAGCACTTTGGGAGGCCAAGGCATACAGATCACTTGAAGCAAGGAGTACAAGACCAGCCTGAGTAACACAGTGAGACCCCACCATCTCTACAAAAAAAAAAAAAAAAAAAAAATTAGATGTGGTGGCCCACGCCTGTAGTCTCAGTTACTCAGGAGGCTGAGGTGGGAGGATTGCTTAGGAGGTTGAGGCTGTGGTGAGCCGTGATCTCGCCACTGCACTCCAGCCATGGTGAAAGAACTAGACCCTATCTCAAAAATAGAAGTTAGATTATAGTGATGGTTGCACAACTGTAGATATACTCAAAATCATTGACTTACAAGCTTTAAAAGGACAAATGTCATGGTATATGGATTATATCCCAATAAAGCTATCTTAAAAAAAAAGGTCAGGGATCAGAGAGTCCTGAGGGCAGTTGATTAAGGCCAAGTATCCATCACAGGTTGATTTTACACACTTTATCCTCATTCCACACCCAAGACTGCAAAATGTTAAACTAGGTCTTTCCTACGCAGGTGAAGACCTCTCTGTGCACAGCGGGAGCCCAAAGGCCCTGAAATAGACCTATGTCAGGGTATGTGTGTCAACACCTGCCATCTGGGTGTTTCTTTTCACAGTCCAGGCTGTTTGGACAAACGGATCACAATACCCAGGGTTGTCCGGGCACATCAGTGTGCTTGTGAATGAAAGACACGTTGAAGGAGCGCCAGCTGTTCAGGGACATGGCCGGGCTAGGGGTGTATGAGCGGTGGGGCAGGGAGGGTGTTCCAGTTATTTATGTTGCATCATAGATCCCCCTAAAACTTATCCCTCACACTTCCGGGGGTCCTCAGGGCTCATTGAGGGCAGGTCTTGAGCAGCATTTCCCAATGGTGGCAGTCAGATCGTGATGGTGGCTGAAATTGTCTAGAAAGCTTTCTCGAACATATGGCTGGCCCTGGGTGCTGGCTGTCAGCTGCAGCCTCAGTTGTCAACTGGAACACCTACCTGTGACCACTCCTCGTAGTCTGGGCTTCCTGGTGGCATGGCGCAGGGCTCCACGAGTGAGCATTTCAAGAGAAGCAAGTAGAGGTGTTATCTAGGCAGAGTGTGGTCCTGCCTGTAATCCCAGCACTTTGGAAGGCCGAGGCAGACAGATCACTTGAGGGAAGGAGTTCGAGACCAGCCTGAGTGACATAGTGAGACCCCACCATCTCTACAAAAAAAATATTAGCCAGGTGTTGGGGTACATGCCTGTAGTCCCAGTTACTCAGGAGGCTGAGGTGGGAGGATTGCTTGGGAGGTTGAGGCTGTGGTGAGCAGTGCTCTCACCACCGTATTCCAGCCAGGAGCCACTGTTTCAGGCCTTCTTCTGTTTCAGGCCCTCGCCTTGGGAGTCACATAATGTCACCTCTGTTGTGGTCACAGAGGAGTGTCACTGTCACATAGTAGGACGAGCATGTGGGTGGAAGATTTTGTGATGGTTGTTTTTAGAAAATACCATCTGCCACAGGGGATTGATATGGAAACATATTAGGATTCTTGAGGGACCCCTCAAGGATCTCCTGGTTAGAGGCAGGTGTGGCTGACTCCAGGGTCAAACCTCAGGCATGGACTCATGGCCAGGAGTTTGAATTTCAGCCACTCAGGGGCTGTCTGGGTGAAATCACTCAATCCTCTGGGCCTCACTTTCCTTCTCTGTAAAACAGAATAGACTTAGTATTTGCTTTATGGGATGGCTGTGAGAATTCAATGAGGCAGAATTCAGTGAGACTACAATGGGCTAGGCAAGTGTAGACAACAGGGCTAGTGTGTCATTGCTATTTTTTAAGTTCCGGGGTTGTGGTCACTCTGATGCAGGGATGGTCCCGTTCTAGGATCAGTATACCCAGACCTGTCCAGTCCCTCCAGGCAGCTCCAGACACCTCCCTCAGCTCTGACCCTGTGCTGGAATATGTGTGTGTGTGTGTCTGTATGTGTGTAGGGGGGCACGTGGAGGACTAAGAGTCCATGAGGACCACTGATGCCGCTGGCTCCAGGCTCCTAACCCAGGGGACCCCAGTTGGCCTTTGTTCCCTGGGGAAAGCTCCTCTGCTGTTCCCTCCTTCCCAGGGCAAAGGTCTCTTTCTGGGCAGCTAGGGCAGGGTTGGGGTGTGTGTGGGATGAACCACCAGGTGTGGCTGCCAAGGGCCAAGGGGAGGGTGCTTCACTTGGGTGATTGGGAGGCAGGGCAAAGACCAGCAGTCCCTAGAACTTCCTGAGCCTTGCCCTGGGATGGGATGATCTTTACCAAACCAGCCACTGAATAGTCTTTCCTGGAAGCTATGACGTGCCCAGAGTGCATGTCCTACTTTAGTGGGGACCACAGATCCTCAGGCCTAGCCTTGACCATGAAGGGTAGGGTTGGGGGCAGAAGTGGAGCCCAGGACGGGTGCACCAGACCCTCCTGCCTTCCTGAGGGCCCCTCTCTCTCCAGGGAACACACAGACCCACAGGCCAGTTACATCTCCAGTCCATGACCACCTCAAGGTCACCCTTTCCGTTTGCTCCAGAGTTAGAGTCTGAGCCCCACTGAATACTCACTGTGTGACCTTGGGCAAGTCATGTTCTCTCTGTGTGTCTCTGTTTCCTCATTTGTAAAGTAGAGGAGATTGTTGCTGTGATTGTTGGGCCTAGAGTACATCACAGATGGTGATGCTCTTTGGAAATAACCAGGCAGGGCAGGTGGCTGAGGATCCAGAACTCTCCCCAAGGGAGCACAGAAATGAGCCATAAGGTCACCTTTGCAGCTGAAGAATGTAGGTCCTCGTGTTCTTTTGCTCATCCCCTTACTATACAGATGAGAAAACCGGGGTAGCACCTGCGGGTGTCACAAGGAGTCACAAAGACCTGGGTTTGATTCATGGTGCCACCAGTTACCAGCTTTGTATCTTTTGGAAAGTTAGGAAAGTCTCTGGATGTAGTGTCCTTATCTGCGGAGGGAGGGTCATGGGATCCTCTGGACAAAATAAGGGTTACAAAAGTGCAAATGCTTGCCTAGCCTCTCCAAGAGATGACATTTGCCAGACCAGTGAGTCTCCACCATGGCTGCACACTACAATCACTCAGGGAGTTTTGTTTGTTTTTTTTTTGAGATGGAGTTTTGCTCTTGTTACCCAGACTGGATGGAGTGCAATGGCACAATCTCAGCTCACTGCAATCTCTGCTTGAACCTGGGTTCAAGCGATTCTCCTGCCTCAGCCTCCTGAGTAGCTGAGATTACAGGAACCTGCTACCACACCTGGCTAATTTTTTGTATTTTTAGTACAGACAGGGTTTCGCCATGTTGGTCAGGCTGGTCTTGAACTCCTGACCTCACGATCTGCCTGCCTCAGCTTCCCAAAGTGCTGAGATTACAGGCGTGAGCCACTGCACCCAGCCAGGGAGCTTTCTAAATGCTCTTTTTTTTTCCCTAAGAGAGGGTCTCACTCTGTCCTCCAGGCTGGAGTGCAGTGGCATGATCTTGGCTCACTGCAGCCTCCGCTTCCCAGGTTTGAGTGATCTTCCCACCTCAGTACCCCACCCCCCTCCCCATGCCCCAAGTAGCTGGGACTACAGGTGCACACCACCATGCCCAGCTAATTTTTGTGTATTTTGTAGACAGGTTTTCACCATTTTGCCCAGGCTGGTCTCAAACTCCTGAGCTCAAGTGATCCTCCTGCCTTGGCCTCCCAAAGTGCTGGGATTATAGGTGTGAGCCACTGCATTCAGCCCAAATACTCCTTTTAAAACTAGTGATTTTTAAAGCTCCCGGTGATTTAAATGTGCAGTCAGGGTTGTAATCTACTGATGTACAGTCTTGCTAAGTATGGCCCAGCAACATGGCCATCACTTCGGGGCTTCTTAGAAATGCAGAATCCCAGGCCTTACCCCAGACTTGTTGAATGAGAATCTGCATGGTGACAAGATCCTGATACCCTTACAGTTTCTGTAACTACAGTTTTACAGCTTGGGAGCTACTGGCTGGACAGGTGTGTGTGTTTAGGGAAAGGATAGAGGAGGCAATTTGGCAGCACTTTAGGCGTGTGAAGGAGGTGAAGGGAGAGTCTGTGATTCCCATCAGAAAGATGGACAGACATTCAGCCATGCACAGTGGCTCACGTCTGTAATCTCAGCACTTTGGGAGGCCAAGGCAGGTGGATCATGAGGTCAGGAGATCGAGACCATTCTGGCTAACATGGTGAAACCCTGTCTCTACTAAAAATACAAAAAATTAACTGGCCATAGTGGTGCTTACCTTAGTCTCAGCTACTCGGGAGCCTGAGGCAGGAGAATTGCTTGAACCTGGGAGGCAGAGGTTGCAGTGAGCCCAAATCTCGCCACTGCACTCCCAGCCTGGGTGACAGAGAGAGACTCCATCTCAAAAAAAAAAAAAAAGTCAAGGCCTCCAAGCAGGCAGGTGGCAAGAGAGGAAGTTTGTTAATTAAATGAACAAGGCGATTTCACACCAACTCGATGGAGGCCCAGCCAGCCCTGCAGTGCCGACAGTACTGTGGTTTATTTCAGGGAAACTGCTGAAAGTTTCTTGGAGTGTAGAGTTTGAGCAGATATGAAGGGGGAAAAGGAGAAGAGAGAAGTCAAATGGCTAAGCAGCAAATGAAAATAGTGTCCTTGAGCTCTGGGGTCCCCTGTCCCCCATGGCCAGGTGCCACTGCTTGGTACCCTCTGCTCCTTCCTCAGCCTCGACTCCCCTGCCAAGCCATTTCCAGGCTTTGAGGTACTCATCCTTCATTCTTGCGCCAGGAGAGGAGGCAATGCAACCCCTCTGGTGTGAAGGTGACCTTGGGCACACTGAAGGCCAAGGTCAACTTGGCATCACGTCCCAGGAAGGGGAGACAGAATTTTGGGCCCAGGGTTCCCTGGTAAATTTCTGGCATCCTCTTCCTGACTACTTTCTCCCCCATGACCAGGCCGATGGGCCGAGTTGGTGCTAGGTGTGCCCTGACCCTGGACCAGTAAGAGTGGCCCTGTGTGAGGTGTGCGTGCTTGGCACTCAGCCGGAGGACTTTCTCCTTGTGCTTGGCAGGGGGCCGGGAACAACCTGGAGGGCTGCAAAGGTCCAAGGCTAACCCATCCAGGTGAGCCAACCCACTGGTAGGCTGGGACATCCCAAGCTACCAGGCCAGGTGGGAACAGGCTCTAGCATCACCTCCTAATTTCCTTCTGGGTCCTCTGGTGAAGGGGTATCTCAGGACTAGCCAGTGGGCTAGCCTGCCCTCCAGTGGTGCTTAGCTGTAACTGCACCCTCCCAACCCGGTTTTTCACAAGGGGTGGGAGGCTCCCCCTAAGATCAACCTGTTTTACCTACAAAAGGTAGAGAATGCTGATCTGTCATTTTGGGCATCTCTTCACCTCATATGAGCTATAAAAAGAGAGGAGAACTCTCTTCTTAGAGAGTTCAGCTATAAAAAGAGAGGAGAGCTAGGATGTAACAAGTACTTCTTTTTTTTTTTTCCAGGAACTTTGCTCATCTTGCTCTCCTGACCTCTCCAACAGTCTTGGGTGTGTGTGTGTGTGTGTGTGTGGTGTGTGCGTGGTGTGTGTGTGTGTGTGTGTGTGTGATGTGTGTGTGATATGTGTGTGGTGTGTGTGATGTGTGTGTGTGGTGTGTGTGTGTGATGTGTGTGTGGTGTGTGTGTGTGTGTGTGTGTGGTGTGTGTGTGTGTGGTGGGGGTGGCTACTAACCCACATACCTCAAAGACAGGTAGCAAAGGGTCAAGTCACATTCTATTCCATGCCTATCTGACTTCCCAAGCCACGTTCCTCTGGTACAACATACCCGTGCAAACTCTCTAGGTCAGGGTCAGGGAGCAGCAGAAAGTGGGGTCGGGTGCAGTGTCAAGACAATGGGGAGGGGTGGGGACTGCAGCAAGCAGAGGGATGTGTGCTCATCTAAAAGGCACAGTCATGTGATTCTTTAGTGGGAGTGCTGGATTAGCACTTCAAAGGAACTAGGATCGGAATTTTTATGTAAAGTTCCCCATTTTAAATACAGACAGTGAATTCAGAAAGTAGATTCAATGTTAGGCAAGTCAAACAAAAAATGTTTTCTAACACGCTGAGCTTCTATAACACCCTCATGTTGCAGGTGAGGGCTGGAGAGAGGAGGAAACTTGCCCATTACCGTGTGACTAGAGACGAGGTCTGAGCTGGGAACCCCTGTCTCCCGACTCCCAGGCCCGTGCTTCCTCAGCACACCTCTCTGTGGTCTGAGACCCCAGGACAGGGGGTGAACCACTTCTGACTTCAGTGGGGCAGCAGGAAACATTGGACTCAGGCTACAGTGGAAGACCACCAAGTTTATTGATCAAACTGGGCTTTGAGTGTGACAGAGCCATTCTTGGTTCTCCTCGGAAGTAACAAAAACACTGTGTAACATGTGGAGTGCCTGCTCACCTGAATCACACCAAGGTAGTAGCTGGAACCAGTAGCCTAGCCCATGGTCTTGGCAGTGGCCCCCACCCAGTACCATTAGACCTGGCTTTGTCTCATACACAGGACAGACTGGACTTGTCCACTCCCAAGGCCAGGCTGGCCATACCTCCACCTGGGCCCCAACTCCTTGGAAGTTAGTATGTAAGTAAGGGAGGGGTCAAGTTTACAGATGGGTAGACTGAAGATTGAGGCAGGAGGGGACTTTATGACTGAGTCTCCGGCTTGTCCCAGAGCCCTGGCCCTTGAGTCCCTGGACTGGTCAGTGCATGGACATTCTCCCCTCCCAGCTCGGGTGGAAGACTTTTTCTGGCTTAGCTGCTCCATGCATGCAATCTATAAATATGTATTTGCTTTAAAAATTAATAAATTAGATCTTGGGCCAGCCTGAGGTCATTTGGCCAGCCATGAGTCCTGTGACATGGACATTTGTCATGTGTCATATGTGGACCAACAATCATGTATCCACTTGGGATGCCAGGACCCATGTCATTGACCACGTGTCACATTGTGAGTTTCATGGCATGCCACATGTCAAGAGGTCACACTGCCGCATCTAACCTTATGTGTCACCCATTGTCATGATACCCTGATTGTGTGCCACGTGTCCCCGACTGATCACACATATCACACGTAATGCAGGGAACTCCTTTGGCCAGACCTGGCTCCTGGTTCCCAAAAAAGTTCTCCCTGAGGACTGCAGCAGGACATGCGTGTCCTTCCTCCTGGGTGGAGTGCAAAGGACTGCCGAGGCTCTTTGTTCCTGAGTCATTTATCCCAGTGGGCGAAGTGTGGATCACTTGGGAGCATCGCTTGGCTGGATTTCAAAGGTCTTGAGGGGGCCATCAGGTACCCCAATGGGCCTGGGGCTCGTTGTCAAAGAAGGCAAAGTCCAGCCTGGGCTCCTGGCTCTGCAGGCATTGAGCCATGTCGCAGGGAATGTGGTTATTCCAGAGGCTGTAGGGCACAGAGACAGGGACTCATTCATCTTCCTGCCTCTGCCCTCTGTCCTGTCTGGAGATTGGGAAGCCAAGGCCCAGAAAGGTAGAGCTGTGCCCAGAGTTACCTGGCAGAGGAAGGTGTTAGACCAGCATGGGCTGACCTAGGGAGAGGGTATCCCCCACAGCTGCCTCCTGAGTTCCCCAACTCAGCCTTCCTCCCTGGGAGGTAGTGATGCCAGCTAAGGCCACACTCATATGACACATTTGTGCAAATAAGGAAAAGGCCCTCTCTTCGAGATGTTTTACTGCCATCTGTCTGAAATTGTCATAATATACTGATTTTGGTAGAACAAGGCGCTTTGCTCTTATCTGCTAGAAATCTAGCAGGCTGATGACGTGAATGGTGCCCCTTAGGTGCAATGCCCTTGTGCAGTGCACAACCTATACAACTGCATGTGATGGCTCTGATTATACCTACCATTTTAAGTGCTATGTGCCAGGCATTGGATTCAGTGCTTTATATGCTCATTTAGTCCTTACAACTCTCTGAGGTAGATGCTATCAGTATCCTCATTTCATAGATGAGAAAACTGGGGTTCAGAGAGGTTGAATTACTGCCACAAAGTTACACAGTTGGCAAGTGGCAGAGCTGGGATTTGATCCAAGCCCGCTCGCTGCCAAATTCTTGGTGGAGGGGTCCAAATCTCCTTTGATAATCCCCAACCCAGGCCCCGCCGCCTCCTCCAGGAAATCCCATTAGATCTGGGGGTTGGTATGGCCTCCCACCCACCATCCCTGCCCCTGCAGGCCTCTGTTACCGGATGACTTGGACGCTAGACCCCTGGGCCAGCCCTTCAGCCAGAAGCCAGGCCCCTCGAGCTGTGATCTGATTCTTCTCCAGGCTTCCCAGTGGACAGTGAGGGGAGGGGGAGAGAAACAGCCATGAGAATGGTGTGAGGGTTTCCTAGGCCCCCTCCCCAGGCCACGGTCAGGGGTACACAGTCTCCCACGCTACCTTCTCAGAGAACCCAAAAGACAACAGGGGACTCGGAGCACGTGCAGCAGGAGGGCTGGAGGCTAGAACCCAGGGGAAACCAAGCCTGGCAGGGGCTTGCAACAGACCAGAGTGTGCAACTCAAGGAAGGCCTTTCTGGGAGGCAGGGGAGAGACCCACTGGCCTCCTGGTGTTCCTGGGATGTAGGTCCCCCTTCAGCCCACCCCATTCCACCCCGGCCCCTCATACTCCACTCTCTTCAGCCGGCCCATCCGCGGCAGAACCTGGGCCAGCTCGGCAGCTGCTTCATCCCCTAGGAGATTCCAGGACAGCCTGCAGGGAAGGGGTTCCAAGGTCAGTGGCAGGAGAGCAGGGAGGTTGAGGGGTGGAGATAAGGCAGTGAGTGGGGAGGGAGCGGGGGGCCAATCCTGGGGTTGAGGGTTTGCGAGAGAGGCTGCCTAATAGGGTGCTTGTGTATCCTCCCCTGAAGACGGCAGGGTGCAGGCTACCTTCCTCCCCGCTCCCCTCCCCGTTAAGTTTGGATCATGATGTTGTTCATATGATGTTGCCATTTTTGCCACATACATGTACCTCCTGTATTTATGATGCATCATATTTTTCTTTAAATCGGTCCCCTCTTTTTTCTTATATTTTTTTCTTTCTTTTCTTTTTTTTGGAGACAGTCTCACGCTGTCTCCCAGGCTGGAGTGCAGTGGCGTGATCTTGGCTCACTGCAACCTCTACCTCCCTGATTCAAGCAATTCCTCTGTCTCAGCCTCCAGAGTAGCTGGGATTACAGGCATGTGCCACCACGCCCGGCTAATTGACTTTTTTTTTGTATTTTTAGTAGAGATATGGTTTCACCATGTTGGCTAGACTGGTCTCGAACTCCTGACCTCAGGCAATCCACCCGCCTTGGTCTCCCAAAGTGTGGGGATTACAGGTGTGAGCCACCACGCCAGGCCTGCCCTGCTCTTTTTTCTTACTTTAAAAAATTAATCTTGGCCGGGTGTGGTGGCTCATGCCTGTAATTCCAGCACTTTGGGAGGCCGAGGTAGGCAGATCACAGGGTCAGGAGTTCGAGATCATCCTGACTGACATGGTGAAATCCTGTCTCTACTAAAAATACAAAAATTAGCTGGGTGTGGTAGTGAGCGCTTGTGATCCCTGCTACTCGGGAGGCTGAGGCAGGAGAATCGCTTGAACCCAGGAGGCAGAGGTTGCAGTGAGCTGAGATCGCACCACCACACTCCAGCCTGGGTGACACAAGGAGGCTCTGTCTCAAAAAAAAAAATTAATCTTAAAAGGAAGGATTTATTACTACTATCAATGGAAAACTTGTGTAACAGACCCCAAATAGAAGACAGTTACAAAAATAAATATAGTACAGACAATGGTATTAACTTCTAGCTGGAACATATGCCTTCCTAAGATGTTGGGTCTGTGACCCGCCCCTATTGGTTAAAAAGGGAGAATCCAGAGTTAGGTGGTAAAGATGAGGCTAGGTGCAGTGGCTCACGCCTGTAATCGCAGCACTTTGGGAGGCCGAGATGGGCAGATCACGAGGTCAGGAGATCGAGACCATCCTGGCCAACATGGTGAAACCCCATTTCTACTAAAATACAAAAGAATTAGCCAGGCATGGTGGTGTGCACCTATAGTCCCAGCTACTCAGGAAGCTGAGGCAGGGGAATTGCTTGAACACGGGAGGCAGAGATTGCAGTGAGCCGAGATCACAGTGAGCCGAGATCACACCACTGTACTCTAGCCTGGCGACAGAGTGAGACTTCATCTCAAAAAAAAAAAATTAAAATAAATAAGTAAATAAGAGCACTGATCTGAGACTTTCTCTTTGGCATAATGAGAAGGGTCAAGACCTTTAGGATGCAAACTAAAGTCATCTTGTAATCATGCGTGTCCTGTTCTTTAGGAAACAGCTTTGTCCTCCACATCATGGTTAGGGTCCCAGGCTGGTCCTAGAATTCGAGTTCACCCATGAGGCAGCACTGCAAGGCCCCAAGGTCTGGGGATTCTGATTGCTAAGAAACAGCCCAGCACGGCCAGCCAGCAGGTCTGGGGGCAGCTTTCTCCTGGCTTTAGCCACCGTTCACTACCAGCAGTGGTTCATCAATGGAGATTTCATCAATCAGGCAAGGTGGTCTGTGGTCTATCCAGTTGCCTCCAAAAAGGAAGACTGGACCAAAAACCTTGAGAGACCATCTGGCCCACTTCCCCTCCCACCACTCTACAAATGGGGGAAAGGCAGGAGAAGCTAAACTGTTTTACCCAACATCACCCGCAGCTCAGGTGTTAAAACGTCTTTGAGAGGATATCTGAGCAAGAATGATCTTCCCCATTTACAAATGGGAGGACTGGCCAGAGAGGATGGGAGCAGCTCCAGGCCACACAGCAGGCTGGAGCCAACTCCCCTCCCGCCTCCCCACTGTTTCCTTTCCCAGCTGAACTCAGGGCTCTTCCAATCACTCACAAGATTACTTCCAGGGCAGGGCAGAGTGTGAAGCTGGAGGTGAGGAGTTTGGCGGTCTGGTTGTCAATCTTACAGGAAACCAGGCTGGGGATGGAGAAGTGTGAGGGATGGAAGGGGAAGGTGTTTGAGTCAGAGGATCTGGCAGGTCCTGTCTCCCACAGTCAGCACAAGAGGGAGGGTCTGGGGTGAGCTAGGAGTTTTAGGAAAGGCTTCCTTTCTTGACCCAAGCCCCCACCATCCCTGGGGCTTCTATCACTTCAAAGGCCACCCCAGTCAGAGAAGGGCTGCCCTCAGCCTATGGCTGGTCCCCCAGGCAGGAAGGGGAGGCTACTTACTCTATCCGTCTGAGCAGTGGGAGCCCCTTACAGAAATGCGGGACCCCTTCAGCCAGGTTGTTTTCTGCCAATCTGCAGGGTAGGGGAGACTCTTGTGAGAGGAACCCCCAGACCCACCCAGGACTGTCCCCCTGCCTGAACTGGGCAGCCCCTACTTACCTGATCTCTTCCACATGGGGTGATCCATCCAGGGCCCGGACCAGGCTCAGGGCCCCATCTGGGCCCAGACGGCTGGACGGCAGGCTGGGGAAAGAGGACGGGGTGAGCCTGCAGGGACTGGGATCCTTTCCAGAGCCCCCCACCCTCAGCCTCGTCTCAGGCTGCAGTACCAGCCTGTAGACAGACTCTGGCTAATTCTCCATCTACACAGGACCTAGGTGGATATCAAGAACCCTGGCTTTGGGGTCTCAGATCCCAAATTCAACACCCAGGTCCTTTGTGTATGAGGAAGGAAAATTTTCCACACCTCTCCTGGCCTTTGTTCCCTTGCCTGGAAAAAGGAGCACATAAAACTCAGCACGGGCTGGGCATGGTGGCTCACGCCTAGAATCCCAGCACTTTGGGAGGCTGAGGTGGGTGGATCACCTGAGGTCAGGAGTTTGAGACCAGCCTGACCAACATGGTGAAGCCCTGTCTCTACTAAAAATACAAAAATTAGCTGGGCATGGTGGCACATGCCATAATCCCAGCTACTCTGGAAGCTGAGGCACGAGAATTGCTTTAACCCAGGAGGTAGAGGTTGCAGTGAGCTGAGATTACACCACTGCACTCTAGCCTGGGTGACAGAGAGAGACTCCATCTCAAAATAAATAAATAAATAAAGTCCCGTAAATAAATAAATGAGGCTCCAATGAGGCCCTGGACTTCAGCAGTGAAGTGCTGAGGCTGTGCTGCTTGGCCCTGTGCTCCCGCAAAGCCTCTGCTAGGATTTCTCATTCACCCTCAGGGACTGACTCACAGGGCACTCTGAGCTGGGATCGTTGTACTTCTTTTGCACGTGAAGAAACTGAGGCTGAGAAGGGGCAAGGATCTTGCCAAGGGCAGGCAGGGGCCCCTGGCAGAGCCAGGACTGGGCGGGGCCTCCTGACTTCCCTGCTGCAGGCGGAACAGGCGGGAGGGCGGGCAGCCAGCCCTAAGACACGCCACAGCTTGACCTGGGGCGGGACAGCTCAGCTGATGGGGTCCTGGACCCCCACTGCTCCTGGGGACCCTCCTCCCCGCCAGCCCTGCATGGCATGGGCAGGGGGCCACTCACTGCAGGACCCTCAGGTGCTGGGGCAGCTCCCGAGCCAGTTCCAGGGCCGTGCAGTCCCCCAGGTCATTGCAGCCAAGCCTGGAAAAGGAGAGGAATGAGCTCTGAGCACTGGACCGGCCCACTCAGGACCCCTGCCCTGCCCTATGCCCACTGTGGGAGAGGAGGCCAAGTGGGCCTAGGGGGCACAGAAGGCAGAGGCCTCCTGGGCAGACACTCACATCAGCTCCTCCAGGTGCCTGCAAAGAGCGAGAGACTGCGCCAGCTTCACTCCCCCAGCTGGGCTGATGCTGTTCGCTGAGAGGCTGTGGGAGCGGGGGGCGGCTATCAAGTCCTCTGACGCCCTCTCTCCCTGACACCACAGCACATCTGCTGGGGCTGCCACCCCTGCTTCAGGGGGCCTAAGAGACAACCCTCCCCACACCACACACCTACCCAGAAAATGGGGTAGAAAGGCCCAGAGAAGAGCAGGGACTGGGGTGGTTTAAGGTCCCAAAGTGAGGGCCAGAAGGTCACCCAGCCCTGATGCCCAGACACTGAGGCGGCTGGCACAGGGGAGATTTTAGCATGCTGGCCTGAGCTAGGGGCCAGTGTCTCCTAGGACCATGGTGTGACCCCTGTTGCCCTCCTGCCTAGGGCTGGCCACTTACTCTATCTTCCTGAGCTCTGGCAGCCCGGGCAGGATGGTAGCTAAGCACCGGATACCGGCATCTCCAATCTGGTTGTAGCTCAAGCTTGGGGGAGAGAACAACTTCATCAGCCTTCCACCAACTCATCTTGTCCACACCCCACTCCCAGAACAGAAGGGGAGGCTGAAGCCAGGAAGGGCCTCAGCTCACACTGAGAGAGCCCCATCACCCCATGTTGAGTGACAGCTCCTAACTCTTGGCTTCTGTTTAGGATGTTCTCCCTGTTATCCGACCTAAATCCCTCTTGGGGCAATTGACACTCTTACATCCTGTCTTTGGGTCCCGCAAGGTTCTAGGCCCCGGGTTGGTAACCCGGGTGGGTTACACAGTGTAGAAGTGGGTGAAGGAGATGAGATGAAGCAGCTAAGGGTGTGCTCAGGCAGCCCCTTGCTGCTGTCATCTTTCCCTGCCAAAATTGTCCTGGGTCTGGGGGCAGGATGAGCAACTCACTCCAGCTCCTCCAGGCTGGTGGCAGCTCTGAGAGCCTCAGAAAGGTGGCAGCAATCAACATCACCAATACTGTTCCTGTTCAGTCTGGAAAAGCAGGGAATAGATCAAGAGGCTTTCAGGAGCTTAAAGGTCTTTTGCAGGTGCTGTGCTAAGAACCCTACAATTTGCAAAGCCTTTACACACCCAGGAACTCATATGCTAGTTACAAAACTTCTGGGGATCATGGCAGGTTGGGGGTAGTGAGCAAGGTGGGAATTATTGTCCCCAATGTCCAGGTGAGAAAACTGAGACCCAGCAGTGAGCTGTGACTGGCCAGAGACTTAGGGACTTACAGGTTGGGTGGAAATGAACCCAGAGCCCCTGGCCAAGGAGTAGTCTCTACATCTCTTTGGCAAGCTTCACCTCAGCCTCAGTGTCAGGGATCGCCAGGCTGGCCTGGCTGAATGCCTGTTTCACATGGGGTTCCCTCATTCACCCAAATCAGTTCTCAGGGGCATATCGAGTTCTCATCTATGCAAATGGAGGCTTTTCCCTAACCCAGGGTATTGTCTTTGCTGAGCCCTAAACTTGCTATGCCTGGTTGAGAAAAACCAACAAAACAGCTGAGGCAAATGGTCTTAGCCCCTTGGGAAGTATTTGTCTGCTTGTTGTTTTTACTTTCTTTTATTTTGCAAATTAAATTTTAATGGGGCCTGGCATGATGGCTCACACCTGTAATCCCAGCACTTTAGGAGTCTAGGCAGGCAGATCAGCTGAGGTCAGGGGTTCAAGACCAGCCTGGCCAACATGGTGAAACCTCACTTCTATTAAAAAAATATATATATATAAATTAGTTGGGTGTGGTGGTACATGCCTGTAATCCCAGATACTTGGGCGGCTGGGGCATGAGAATAGCTTGAACCCAGGAGGTGGAGGTTGCAGTGAGCTGAGTCATGTCACTGCACTCCAGCCCCGGCGACAGAGCAAGACTCTGTCTTAAAAAATATAAGTAAAATATAAATAAATAAATAAATTTTAAGGGGTCACCTTTCAGTAAATTAATTTTGGGTGAAATCGTCCAATAAATAAATATATCCTGCCAAACTCTCTAACCTCACTTCCTACCTACTGTGCTCTGCCAGACGTGGTGGGTAGGAGGGGTGCTCGGATATAAACAAAGCAAGGTTTTGTGTCACTGGTTGGATTTGCTTTTAGTCACAACATTTCATATTTTGAAAAATCACATTGAAAGCAAGGATCACATTTATTTATCCTAGTGGGCAGGGAGTGAAATCACAAAGGGAGTATAGGAGGGCCACCCCATCTGAGTCTAGACCCATACTACTCAAAGTGTGCTCTGTGGCCCCCAGAATTGACACTACCCGAGAGCTCGTTAGAAATGCAGAGCTGGGTGCAATGGCTGCGGGCTGTAGTCCCAACTACTTGGGAAGGTGAGGCAGGAGGATCGTGTTTGAGGACAGGAGTTTGAGGCTGTAGTGCACCATGACTGCACCTGTGCATCGCCACTGCACTCCAGCCCGGACCACATAGTAAGGGCCCATCTCAAAAATTAAAAAAGAAAAGAGCAGAATCTAGGCAGAATTCCAGACCTGGGGACCTGGGGAATCAGAATTAGCTTTTTTTTTTTTTTTTTTTTGAGACTGAGTTTTGCTCTTGTTGCCCAGGCTGGAGTGCAATGGCGCGATCTCAGCTCACCATGACCTCCGCCTCCCAGGTTAAAGTGATTCTCCTGCCTCGGCCTCCTGAGTAGCTAGGATTACAGGCATGCGCCACCATGCCCGGCTAATTTGTATTTTTAGTAGAGACAGGGTTTCTCCATGTTGGTCTGGCTGGTCTTGAACTCCCAACCTCAGGTGATCCGCCCGCCTCGAATTCCCAAAGTGCTGGGACTGCAGGCGTGAGCCACCACGCCCGGCAGAATTAGCATTTTAACAAGAGCTCAGGGTGACTTGTGTGTGCATCAAGGGTTGTTCTACAACTTAGGTCTAAACTCTTTCAGTCACTTTGGTAACCAGGAGGAAGCTCGTGGCATTAGAAGGCAAGAGCAGCCGGCACCCACCTAGGAGGGCACAGGGATGGGCCTGGGAGGAGGCCACAAAGGATCCGCAGGGAGGTGCCCTCAGTGCCTCCCCCGATGTGTTCCCAACTGAGTGGGGAGTATGTCCTCCCACTCATTCCCATGGGGCCACTGGATCACTTACCGCAGGCTCTGCAGGAGGGTCATGTGGCTTAGTCCTCGAGTAAGCAAGGCCAAGGTGGAGCCATTCAGCAGAAGGTGACTGAGGCTGGAGAAGAGGAGGCCAGGTGAACTTGGCATCCAGGGGTGGAGCACTGTCTGGTCCGGGGCTCTGAGGCCTCTGTGCTTGGCAAGTCTAGGGACTCCAAGGCAGCCACTTATATCCACCCAGTGCAAGCATTCTACAAAATGAGCTGTGCTGAGAGCTCCAAATGCTGTTTCTCGGCATGAATTACTGAGGTCAGGCAGGCAGCAGTTCTATGTTCTGAACCACACTGGACCCAATCTAATCAGTAATAATGGTGGTCACATATTGAGCATAAAATGTGGGCCAAACTCAGGGCTTGGGCGATCTGGAAAGGTGGGTTTATTATCATTTCCATTTCACAGGTGAGGAACACTGAGGCTCAGAGAGTTAGAGAACTTGCTCAAGGTCATACACAAAGTGGTTGCTTCAGGAGCAGAACCCAAAGCTATAGATCTCCCATTCCTGAGCCCCAGCCGTATGTGACCCAGGCAATTGTTCTTCTAAAGGCCCCCAGCCTAGGCAGGAGAGGAGAATAACAACAACGGCTAGCACTTGTAGAGTCTACACTCTGCACCAGGCTCCAAGAATGCAACACATATTATCTCATTTAATCCTCACAACAACCCTAGTGGGGGGGATTGCTGTTATCCTCAAAGTTGAGAGGCCAAAGCACAGAGAGGCTGAGAGGCTGTATGACAAGTTCACACATTAAGAGGCAGAACCAGCCGGGCGTGGTGGCGCATGCCTGTAATCCCAGCGCTTTATGAGGCCAAGGCAGGTGGATCACCTGAGGTCAGGAGTTCGAGACCACCAGCCTGGCCAACAGGGTGAAACCCATCTCTACTAAAAATACAAAAATTAGCAGGACGTGGTGTTACATGCCTGTAATCCCAGCCACTTGGGAGGCTGAGGCAGGAGAACCACTTGAACCTGGGAGATGGAGGTTGCAGTGAGCTGAGATCGGGTGACAAGAGCGAGACTCTATCTCAAAATAATAATAATAATAAGGCAGAGGCAAGAGATGGTCAACTGTCCTGGTTGGCTGAGAACAGAAGGATTTTCCTGGATGTGGGAACTTGGGGCGCTAAAATAGGGCAAGCTCCAAGCAAACTGGAAGCATCGGTTACCCTACCCAGAGTTGAACTCAGGCAGTGAGGCTCCTAACTAGGGTCCATGCCCCTACCTACTCCATCACAGGTAGACAGCTGGAAGAAGCTGGCTGGATTTGAGGGTAACTGCCCATGGGGAGAGACACTTGGAAATGACAGATCTGAGACGGGAACAGACCTCTGAGCATTGAGGATCCATCCCCTTCCTTTGGACAGGGAAGGTGTCATTATTCCCACTTTACAGATAGGGCAACTGAGGCCGCAGGAGGCAAGGAGCAGCACTAGGTGCCTGGGAAATCAGGAGGAAGAAAAAGGCCCCAGCCAGGCTGTGAGTTTCGAGGGGGCCTGGATGAATCTGTCCTGTCCCCCATGGTACCACGAGCTCCTGGCCCTGGCCCAGCTGCCCCACTCAATACGTATTTGTCGAATGCATGAATGAGCCAGTGAATGACCTCACTGGGGCTCCAATCCCTTGAATAAAAGCTTTGAGAAGGCTCAGCTGAGGTGCAAGCACATGGAGAGTGGGCAAAGAAACAGACCAGTGAGATGACAGGAGGGCCCTGTGGTCGATGGTCTCTGTAACACCTCTTCTCCCTTTGCCTGACCCTCTCCCCAGGAGAAGCAAAGAGGAACAAGTGGAAGAATTTCAATGTTAAGGGGCAAAAAGTCAAAAGGCTACTTTCAAGCTGAATTCAAAACATATGTGAAAAAAAAATCTGGAGAAAAATTCACAAACTGTTCGAGAGAAGTCTCCTCAGGGGGTGTCATCTCCAGAGCATTTCACATTCTTTGTTCCATATTTCTATAATGATGGAATTTTTTACAGCCAGTGCATATTTTTGGTCATCAGAAAAAGTTGAGAGGAAAAGCAGAAAATATCCTGTTAAATTTTCTGTCCAGATACTGTTTAAACAGGAATCCATGCGGGACAGGGACCACCTTTTAGACTGAGGCTGTTTCTGGCATTTCTAAGAATTTGGTAACTCCAAATTATGGGGGAGAGTAGTAAAAGCTGCCAGTTACCAAGGAAACGACTGTAGACAAATGGTAGTGGACAGCTGTAGATTTTTTTTCTGACCAGAGTGTGTTTCTCTTCTGTTACTCACACCCTGAAATACCACCCACCCCTCTAAGTCCATAAAATAGGGTGGGCATGTGCCCAGATCTGGCCAATGAGAATATTTAGTGCTCAGAGCCACAGTGATTGCTTTAGGGTGGGTCAGGTGACCCAAGCTAGTCCAGTGAGATTCAATCTAGGATGTTTTGCTGTAACCACAGGGAGAAAGGGACTCCCTTTCCACTAAGCTGGGAGAAAGTCTGCAGGTGCAGGAATGGCCTGCCTGAGAAGGAAGCCAAGGTGGACAGAGAAAGAGCAAGGGCCAGAGCGAAGTATGTGAGAGAGAAGCCTGATAAATACAAAAAGCCCTGGATCCAGCCATGCCTGAAGTCAGGAGCCTCATAATTTTCCATGGCATAAGCCAATCCATTTCTGTCTTGGATTGCCTTGGGTTGTATGTTTTGTTTCTTGTGATGAAGGTTCTTGCTGGCATTCAGCCAGAATAGAAAGTAAAAGGTCATGCAAGGGCATTCAGCTCACCTGGGTCCATCCAGAAACAGGGCAGTTTGTGTTCACAAAACAAAGGTTCCTAGGCATGCGACTCACCGACCATGCAGCAATCAGCACCGTCACCTCTCACTCAACCCACTTCCCCATAAACCACCAACACCATCACTCATCCCCTCCCCATTAACCACCATCACCACTCACTCACCCATTCCCCATTAACCACCCCTTCCCCATTAACCACCTCCACCACTCACTCACCCCTTCCCCATTAACCACCATCACCACT
>PVKP010035217.1:0-23517 GCA_004027715.1 Plecturocebus donacophilus | reverse complement strand
CAGCCCGCTCCGTGAAAAGCTCCCGTTGGCTCTCGCCACTGCCTCCCAGCATGCCTTCCTATTGAAAACACCACACCCCAGCACCATCATTGCTCCTGGGGAGAAGTCACAAGAAGTCAGAAGGAACCACAAGCCCTGCACTCTCACTGCTTGGTCCCATAAAGAAGGTCCGGAGTTCCTAGAAGGGAGAAATTTCGTCGAGTGAAAATTCTTTTTTCTTTGCTTTCCTTTGTATGCCTTGCTCCTGTCCACAACTTCCAATCTTCCTACTCAGTAGACACCATCCTTCAGTGGGGGTCACGTGGCAGTCTGAAACAAGTCAGTGTGTGTGTCTGTTTTCTCAGTAGCTTCTCTTTTTGTTCCTCACTAACTTTTACTTCCTGCAGTTTCTCATTTTCTTGTATTTTTATGTCCACTCCCATATACCCCACCGTTTATAATCCTTCCCTGGACTGACTCTCGGGCCTTTACCTCCTGTCCTAAAGCCTGAATCCTTTTCTCATTTCACTCTGCATACTCAAACTTACAGTATCACGTGTCTTATAATTTCTTTTTTCTTTTTGAGATGGAGCCTCACACTGTCACCCAGGCTGGAGTGCAGTGTCGTGATCTCGGCTCACTGCAATCTCTGCCTCCTGGGTTCAAGCAATTCTCCTGCCTCAGCCTCCCGAGTAGCTGGGACTACAGGTGTGCACCACCACAGCCAGCTAATTTTTTTGTATTTTTAGTAGAGACAGGGTGTCACCATGTTGGCCAGGATGGTCTCAATTTCCTGACCTCGTGATCCGCCCACCTCAGCCTCCCAAAATGCTGGGATTACAGGCGTGAGCCACCACACCCAGATGAGTCTTATAATTTTTTTAAAAATAAAATTATTAATAAGTTACAAATGACATTTTAATCAAGTTCAAAAAAAGAATTTCCTTTCATATACATCTTGGTATATGTAATTTTCTCATGATAGCGTATTATTTGTGCATTCTGCTATGCCATCTAAATACTGTAAATATAAGTTAAATATGCCAATTGCTCTAACTTAAAAAAAAATGTAACAAATTTATTCCTATCCCTTTTGCAGTTTTACATCCACAACCAAAACAAATTACTGCAGACAGGTTTCTGTAGCTTTTGTTTCAAAATCCTGCCTTCGATGTTGTTGTTTTTTTTTCCCCCTTTTTAAAATTTATATGTCCCATTGCAGTTTAAGTGAAATGATCTACAATAAAAATCTAACTGCCCTGGTATTTTTAGAGTCCTTTTTACTATGAAATAAACATTCAGAAACCTGGAGAATTGCAGTGGTTAAGTCTGTGAGTGGGAAGGAAGGCTGCTCATTCACAGACCCTCCCAGCACCCCTTGTTTACATAGCCTATTCCGCGAGCAGGATGCTGACAGAACACAATTCACAGAATTTCCACACACAGTTCCAACCATAACAAAGTCTGCAGCTTTTACTTTTGCTTACAGAACCTCTTGCTTGCTCACTCATTACTTCCAGGGGAGAAAAATAGAGTAGGCTTCCCAAAAACCAAAACCAAAAGGCTTTAGAAAGTAAACCTGAATGAAACCACGGCATTAAGCCGTATTTATAAGACTGTATATAGAAATATGTAGATATATAGACCTGGAAATGCGTGCTTTACTAAATACACTTACTAGGAGCAGGTCATGCATTTGATAAATATTCTGCCACGCTTAAATAATCATTCCTTTGAAAACACCCTTATCTCCCTGGCTTGCCCCCTTTTCTAAAGCCCAGTGGTACTAGCTGCATAAAACCCTGGCTCCTGTGAATCCACACTACAGCTTCTCCTCTCTGTGCCCACACAGCTGAACACTGCTGGAGAATATCAGACAACTGAGCTGACTGCGTTGGCTTGGATTTCTGACCACAATCCTTGAAGGGGCTCAGCAGTGCCTTACAACCCGCTTATGCATCCTTGGTCATTTTGCTTGGCCACTTCCTGAGTAATTATTTCCTCCTTCCTCTCTCATTACACCACTACCCCTTCCCCAAAAGTCCTGGTGGGGATCTCATCTCATATATATATCGTTGAGAAAACAGCAATTAGCAAGAAACTCACTCATCTCACCACCAACCAATTTACAAGCTCACCTGCACACGCCCAACCCCGTGTCCTGTTTTCCAATGGAAGGAGTGTCTCCGCTCCTATAAAGTGCAGCTGTCCACTTGGGTCCTGATCACCTCCACCCACCTTGCAAAGACCCTCTGCAGCAGTGACCCGCATCATTGCTGGATTTCTCGTGTCAATTACAAACATGCTGGAAGAGCTACCTAGATTAAAAGGAAAAAAGCTCTCCTTGATCCTGCCTCTCCCTCCTTCTAATTGCTGCTCATTTCTGTGCTCTGCATTAGCACAATTTCCTGAGAAAGCTGTCTAAACTTGCCTTCTCTGCTTCCCCAACTCACATTCATTCTTCAGGCTTCTCTAATCTGGCTTCTATCCTGACCAGTTCACCGATCAGAACTCCATGCTGCAAACCGTGCGATCCACCCCTGTACCATGTTGCTTGCTCACGCAGTGGTGCCCTGGGCTGCCTCTTCCCCAGGGCTGTACCTGTACATCTCCAGGATGCACATGCAATGCCCGCCCTGGCGCTGTGTGGGCGAGACCAGTGAGGGTCAGCAGGGTGGCCCTGGCTTCTGCTGCTGGTACGCCACATGCTACACATTTTTCTTTTCATCTAGTCTAACTTAGCTGGCACTTTCTCTTCAGCCCCATTTTTAGACACTGGAGACCTGGGAGCTCAAGTGATCCCGAGGAGATTTTGTACAGTCCCATGATATTGGATCCCATTTGTGTCCTGGGGTCTTCTATCACAAAGAGTTGGACCCCAGGAGATTTTTTGTACAGTCCCATGATTTTAGATGCTGTTTCTATGCTGGGGTCTTCTGTCATAAAGGACTGAACCCCAGGAGATTTTGTAGAGTCCCATGGTTTTGAATGCCGTTTCTATGCTGGAGTCTTCTGTCATGAAGGATTGGACTCCAGTCTTGAGGTGTCAGTACAGAGGCTTTCAAGTTCATGGCTCCCCTTCCCCTTCAGTCTTACATATAGGCTGGTCAACAGAGCAGAAGACTAAGAAAGCCTGAGTGCTCCCTCCTGTGGCCCGGGATGGGGTTCAAACCCCACAAGGCCCAGTCCAGCCTCAGTAAGCATTCTAATTCCCTTTTTTTTTAAGAGACAGGGGTCTCACTCTGTTTCCCAGAATGGAGTGCAGTGGTGTGATCTTGGTTCACTGCAGCCAAGACTTCCTCTGCTCAAGCAATCCTCCTGCCTCCCAAAGTGCTGGGATTATAGGCATAAGCCACCATGCCTGGCCACCATCCTACTTCTACAGGGTGACCATACCTTCCAAAATTCTAGCTCCAGCCCTGCCCACTCTCCTATGCTCCAGATCATATATGCAACTAGCTTACCTGACATCTGCAACTGTGCAATCAATATCTCAAATTTAACACATCTAAGACTCTTATCCCAGACATTCTCAAGCCCTTTTTTCATCTTGGCCACCCAAGAACATGATTCTACCAATCACATGGTTGCTTCAGTCAACATTTTAGATGTTACCTTCAATTCATCCTTCAAATCCTCTCCCTCATCCTCCATATCCAGTCCATCCTCAAGTCCTGTCAATTATAGCTCAACTACACTCTGGATGGGTCTAATTCTCTTTAGGACAGTGCTTTCACCCTGATCCCATCACCATAATCTGTCACATGGATGCTGTCACAGACTCCAGTCTGGTTTCTCATTTTATTCTTGCTTCCTCCCTCGAGGTCCATTTTGCGTAAGGCAGCAAGAGGAGGGAATGTTAGGACATAGCTCTCTTAAGGCCAACACAATTTTTACAAGTAAGAATGTGAGTTGTTTTGAACAATTACTTTTGATGAGACTGATTTCCTATTTAAGAATGAAGATGCAGGGAACAATGGGAGGAACACCTCAGATGTGAAATCTAAAATCAGTTCCCATGGTGCTTAAGCCACAGCAAGCTGGACGACTGCATCTCCTGGGACCAATGACAGGAGGAGAAGGAATAACGATGAAGGATATCACCAGTTAGACATCATGTTGCTATGTGAAGGTGACCTGGTGGCAGACACCTTCACTTTTCCCAGATTTCAGAGACATGCAAGTCTGTTACATCTCCAGTTCCTGCCACAGGTACTTGCAGTTGAAACACGATGCCCCGGGATGGGAAACCCAGTAGTGACACAGAAACTGGATTGTACAGTCAACGACCTCAGTCCCAATTTCCCAACTTAACTAGCTTTTTAAATGTTTCTTAACATTTAGGGCCTCACTTGTCTCATTTTCAAAATGAAGATAGAACATTTTTCACAGGAGTTGTTCAATGCAATTATGAATGAACAAACTATAGAACACCATTCAGATATGTTATTAAATATAACCTCTCTAGAAATGCCCCTTTAAAAAAAGTACCTGTAATTTGACTACTGAATTTCTAAAATTACTATTACAGAAGCAACAGAAAAAGATTTTAGAAATTTCAGAGACATAAAGGTATAGTCAAGGTAGAGACTCCTGGATCTTGCAGAAATGACAAAATTCTATTTCCAGCTTATTTGTCCAACCCAAACATCAGTCTTTTCCTACACGGTTTCATTTCCCACCACATTCCCTTGCCTTCATTCATCCAAAGGTAACATGTAAGAATTAGAAACGGATAGGATTCACTTTAGATAAGTAAGGGAGGGCTACTCCAAAGACTAAGCATGGGATCAAGACCTGAAGGGTAAGAAAAGAGCATGTAAACATCTTGTGAAGCAATCAGCAAGTTCAGCCCAAAGGCAAGGAAAAACCCCAAGAAGGCCATGTAACTGGGCCATGGTGAGCAGAAGGGAGAGTGCTATGAGATGAGGGTGGAGACCAAACAGGCCTCCAATCATGTCACATCTTGTATGCTGTGGTCGTAGGAGCTGTGGGTGAGATTTCATGAGCAATGTGATGAAATCAAAAGGTATTCAATAGGAAAACAACTTGATTTTGTTTTCAAAAGTATGAAATTTGAGCTTAATTTATGAACAGTGGGGAGGAGAACACTAAAAATATCTCTAAATAGGGCAGTAGCATGAGTTATGCTTTACAAAGATTGGGTTGGTAAGACCGTGAAAGACAGACTGGAAGGGGAAGATGACACTGGAAGCTGAGATACTATAGGATGTTATAAAAGTAACTGCAGTTTTTTTGCCACTGACCAGCTATCACAGTCAAAGTATAAAAGGTACTCAAATTGCAAGGGTGGCAATGGCAATGGCAATGAAGAGAAAGGGCTAAAAGTGTGAGATACCCACACAGGCATGATGGACAGGATTTGGTTCTGACCAGAGGAAGAGAGGGAGAAGCCAGAGCTGGGGAGGGTCATTTCAGCCTAGCCGGAACAAATGCTGCCACAGGAAGACATATCAGGCATAAAAGGTGAGGCAAAGGAACAGGAGGACACTGTATTTCAAGTCATGACAGCACTTTCTTCTTTCCTTCTGAGTCCACGCTGTTACTTCCAAGGCTGCACACCAGTACCATTAGTGACCTTGAGTCAATACACCCACCAAACCAACTAAAAACGGATGTAGAGGATTTTTTTTTTATTCCATTGGTAATTCTTGACATGCAGTCAGGGCGAAAACTCACTGGGCCAGGGAGAGCATGGAAACTAGATTAATTAGATTTCTTACATTTTTTGGAGATGGAGGATTACTTTGGTAATTTTCCTTCTGCTTGAAGAACAACCTTAGTACTCCCTTTGTGGGGATTTCTGGTGACAAATTCTCTTACTTTTTGTTTACCTAAAATATCTCATTTTTAATGGATCCGCCATCCCCCATGAATTTGAAGATATCATTACACCATCTCCTGGCTTCCATTACTTCTGTGAAAAGTCAACAAGCAGCCTGTCAAGGCTGGCCCTAGGAGGATGCAGGAGAGCACTTGTCTTGGGTACGAAACTATCCAGAGCCATGTTTCCACCAAAAATGCATGAGTAATGCAGATCCTCCACATCTTCACCAGCATTTTATGTTCTCGCTGGCTTTCATTTTAGCCATTTGATAGGTGTGTAGTGATAGCCCACTGTGGCTTTACCTTTTTACTTCCCCAGTGGCTAATAATGTGAAATATCTAGTCACGTGTTTATTTGCCTTTTTTTGCTCATGAACTTATTTCACCTTTTTGGTGAAATAGTGTTTGCCTATTTTCTAACTGGGTTGTTTTTTACCATTGAGTTTTGAGATTTCTTGTTATCTAGATACTAATCTTTTGTTATTTATGGTTTGCAAATATCTTCTCCCAGTCTGCCATTGTCCTTCACATGGGCTTTCACAGAACACAAGGTTTTAGTTTTGATGAGATCCTAACACAGTTGATTTTTCCTTTTACATATTATGCTTGGGGTATTAACTCTAGAAACTATGCCTAGTTCTAGAGCCTAAAGACTTTCTATGTTTTTTTCCCCAAAAGTTTTATAGTTTTACATTTTACATTTAAGTCCCTGATCCATTTTGAGTTAATTTTTTTATAAGTTGTGAGGTTTAGCTTGATGTCCAATTGCAAAAGCACCATTTGTTGAAATTTCTCCATTGAATTCCTTCTGTACCTTTGTGAAAAAACAGTTGAACATATTTGTGTGGGTCTATTTCCGGGTTCTGTGTTCTGTTCCATTCATCTATGTGTCCAGACTGCTGCCAATATCACATGATGTAATTACTGCAGCTATCATAGTAAAGACTTAATACTAAATAGAGCGATTCCTCTCACTTTTTCCTTGTCAAAATTGTTACAGCTATTCTAGGGCTCGTGCCTTTCCCTATAAATTTGAGAATAAGTCTGTCTACGAACGTAAAAAGTCTTGCTAGAATTTTGATAGGAAATGCTTTGAAGTTACAGATCAATTTGAGAAGAACTGACATCTTTACTAGGTTGAGTCTTTCAATGCATCATCACTACATGTCTCTTCATTTATTTCCATCTTTAAGCATTTATTTCATCAGTACTTTGTAACTTTCATTATACAGATCCCATTTTGTTATGTATATGCCTAAGTATTTTATTTTCTTTGGAGTGACTCTAAAAGATAATTGTGTTTTTAATTTTGGTTTTCAAATGTTCATTGATAGTATATGGAGATACAGTTGACCGCTGTGTGTTGATCTTGTATCCTGCAGCTCTGCTGACCTCATTTATCAATTCTAAGAGTTGATTTATTTTGTTTTTTGGTAGATTCTTTAAAATATTCTATGTAAACAACATCACTTGCAAATACCAATGATTTTTCTTCCTTTCTAATATGCAGGCCTTTTATTTTTTTCTTGACTGATAACAGTGTCTTGAACTTCCAGTGTTGTAAGAACAAATCTCCTCACCTTGTTTCTGGTCTTAGTGGGGAGGTATTCAGTCTTTCACTATTAAGTATGATATTCATTCTAGGTGTTTGGTAGCAGCCCTTTATCAAGTTGAGGTAATTCCCCACTATTTTTAATTTATTGAAAGTTAAATCCATTTTTTTTCTGCATCAATTGATACAATCACATGATTTTTCTTCTTTAATATGGTGTATTACACTTACTGATTTAGAATAACTATTTTAAAGTCTGAGTCTTAATGCTAATATCTGGAGCCCCTATATGTCTGTTTTATTGTCTGCTATTCCTACTGATTCAATTTTGTTATGCTGGCTCTTTGTGTACTTAGTTATTTTATCTGTACCAGACATGACACTGCACTTAAAAAACTGCTGGCAGAAATAATTTGAGACACCAAGATAATACTGTCTTCCGCCCAAGAGGCTTCTGACGGATCTGAAGCACCAGCAACCCAGGATTACCTTAATGCAGTGTCAGAGACTGAGATGATCTGAGGCTAAACGGCATGTTCTCTGAGGGCCTGTCTGCTTCAGCTCACACTTACTCTTTAGGTGCTTCCCTTCATGATCCCAACCTCAATTAAAAGGTTCACCAGGGTGTGCTCGGTTGGCAGACCACAAACTCTAATTTCTGCCCTCCCAGTCCTGCAATGCTCTCAAAAGCACCTTGCTGCTTAATCATCTCCTTTGGAACTGGAAGACACCCCCAGTCCTAAACCATAGGCTCAGCTCCTGTGGCCTCTAACCTTGCCTGGACCCTGACCAATAACATATTTTACTATACCATGTGCTTTTTCAAGCTTTAGAGCATATTTTTCATATTTAGTCTGCGTTTTCTCATCCTCAGGAGGAGGTGTCACTTGATTTCTGAGTTTGCGATTGCTAAAAACAGAAGTTCCTCATGACCTATCCTAAGTATCTGATGAAAGTTGTGAACCCTCTTCCAGGAAAACTATACATGCCTACAATATTTCCACACAATTTCATGGAGTTTTCTGATCCTTTGAAGCCCATCCATGAACACCAGGGCCCAAGGTCCTCAAGTTAAAAAACCGAAATATAGCCAGGTGCAGTGGCTCACACCTATAATCCCAGAACTTTGGGAGGCCGAGGCAGGAGGACTGTTTGAGGACAGGAGTTACAGACCAGCCTGGGTAACATAGGGAGATCCTGTCTTTACAAAAAAAAAATTTTAATTAGCCAGGTATGGTGGCACACACCTGCAGTCCCAGCTACTTGAGAAGCTGAGGTGGGAGGATTGCTTGGGTCCGGGAGGTCAAGCCTGCAATGAGCCGTGATTCTGCCATTACATTCCAGCCTGGGCGAAAAAATCAGACCCTGTCATAAACAAACAAACCCCAATATAACAAAGGACCAGTATGACAGTTGTAGCTCACATGCACTGAAAGCTCTCTCTGCCAGGTACCATGCATCCAGCCCTGTAATCATGCTCATCTTGCACACAGCCCTCACAGTCTGCAGGAATTGTAACTTGTCATTTAAAGTGCAGGGCTGACTCCTGAGGAAGGCCAGTGGTGCTGGGGCCAAGAGGACTTTCTACTGCTGGTGCAGCTAAGATGCCAAGCCCTGAGTCGATGTAAAGGAGTTACTAGGGAGAAGGCCAAGAAACAAAGTCTCAAGCCTGGGCACGTTCTGAACTGATGAAGCCATCCAAAGGGCCCTTCTGAGTGGGTGGAACGACACAGCAGAGGTCCCCATAGGACCCAAAAATAGCAGTCAAGCAGGCATTAATGGCCAAATTCCAGGAGTCCCTAGAGGAAGGGCTAATCTCACCAGGGGAGAAGGTCTACAATCAAGAATATAATAACAGGTTGAGACTCAGAATCCTAGGACAGGCACAGGGCTTCATGCCAGCGTCTTGGCTCAGAGGTGTTAAAGGCCCCTGAGACAGCACTCACAGCAGTGAGACACACATCATGACCCAGCAGCTAGTGGAGATGAAATTTCTGAAATGCTACCACAATTCACTGTCTTTAGCTTGGGGCTTAGGTGGGAAAGGGCTATAGAACGTAACAGTTGCTCTTGATGGGACCAATTCCAAATCCACTAATCCACTATTAAAACACTTCTGTGGCTTTACTGGCATTTAGTGGTTAAGGAAAACTAGAAATATACCATATAATGGCAAACTGTCACACATAATTTTCAGATGTTCCACTGTACTATCATATATGTAGAACTTTCTTTTAGAGCCTAAAGCTCTTTTACATAGAAATACAAAACATGTTTTGCATGTTCCGGCATCTTCTGACTTCTTCGAAAATATGACTAACCTATTGATCAGGGAGATCAGATGGCAGTTTCATCAGAGCTTTATGAAGAGTTGTCCATCGTTTCGGAAAATCCCCTCCTGGAAGGCAAGACCACAAAAGGCCCTCCTCTATCAGCCTGAATTTGCAGTGGTCACATTCTCAGAGAGGCCATATGTAGATGCATGCATCTGTTCATGATGTCTCCCAGCCCCGTAAGACCCAAGTACTAACGATGGAAATGTATATTATCTTATTAAAATTGTTTTTCTTTTTTTAAAGATAGAGTCTTACTAGAGACAGATCCAGACTAGAGTGTAGTGGCACCATCACTGCTTACTGCAGCTTCTACCACCTGGGCTCAGGTGATTCTACCACCTGGGCTCAGGTGATCCTCCCACCTCAGCCTCCCAAACAGCTGGAACAACAGGTGTCCACCAGCATGCCTGGCTAACTTTCAAACTTTTTTGTAGAGCCAGGGTGTTGCTATGTTGCCCAGGCTGGTCAGGAACTTTTGGGCTCAAGTGATCCTCTTGCAGTACTGAGATTACAGGTGAGAGCTTCTGTACCTGGCCTATTTTTTCTTTATATTGTAGTAAAAACAATATACGGATTTTTTTTTTTTGGAAAGAGTATTTTCAATTTCATTTCAGGATCTCTAAGCAGGTGCTATAAAACATCTACTCTTAAAAACTGGTGTTGGATCTGAATGGGTGTAGACATTCCCAGGTATCATGTCTTTAAAACAATCTGTTCCGCAGACTATACTCTGGCCAGTTTTCAAAGCCCTCCACCTCACCCTTAGTACTTAAAATCCTTTCCTCCTGCTGCTGCTCAGATACAGAGAAGCCTCCCCAGGATTGGCTCTGCCGCCCCCACTGCACCCACAGCTCTCTCTGCCTCCTTGGGCCCCTCCAACTTGCCATGCCTCCTCCCACTGCATTCTGCTCACCTGCCATATCCCCTTCCCTCTCCTCATCACCTGCTAAAGCCCTAATTCCTCTTCTGGTGTCAGCTTTAGCCGGGACCACCTGGTGTCCATTTGCCATGACCTTACCAGCCACCTTTCTCCCAGGGCATGGTCTCTCAGTCTGATGGCTGTTTGCCTCCCGGACCATCTGAGCACCACTGTGAACCCAGCACAACACAGGCAGTGCCTGGTGCACACAGGCATTTCATTTGTTGAATGGAGGGGTGGAGAAACAGAGAAAAAATCACCACCAGAGGCCCCTGGTTTCCATTCCAAGGATGAGTGTTTACAGTAACGACTTCCAGAGTTTTGAAAGGTACACATTTGCCTTAGTATAATGGCTCTGCTGTTTAGGTGAAACCTTCCACATCATTTCTCCACAAAAGTTTTACATTTTAAGAACCCTCTTTACAACAGAGAGGACATTTATTAGATACAAAAATTTCCCCAGCTTATATGAACACTCTTTGTTTCTTAATAAACATTTATCTTATTTTTAGGATGATTTATACAAGTTAGTATCTATCTGCTCCATGTGGTATAGCTACTGATAATAGTATGTATTTTATATTTAAAATTTTTTTCTTTTGGTGTAAATTTAGAGGATAAACCTCTCATTTCTAAGTTTTCATGGTCAAATCTTCAAGATTACAGATTAGAGCAAACTGATGCTATTACAAATACCAGTGAATGCTTGGCATTTGAAAATCTGGCACATGAATCACCATTGGGAGCTCATGCACGGTAGCAGTCAGGGACCCTGGATCCAGAGCAAAGCTGCTAGGGCTCACATAGCCGCTTACTGGCTACAATGCCCTAGGAAGCTCAATTCACCCATCTAATGAACCTGAGTTTCCTCATCTACAAAATAGGGATATAATAATAGTTCCAAACTCAGAGAGCTGAGATAAGCCTATCTCAAAATGTGTCAAACTTTGTAAGCAGTCAATAAATGTTTGTTATAAACAGTATTATAGCAGGTGTCCATCCACAAGCCATTATGTAAACTATTAAGGAGGTCTAAACGGCTGTTTATAGGAGAGCAGTAAGATGAACAGTAGAGTCGGGATGTGAGGACTTGACTCAGCTCCTTCATTTACCAAACAGGGGATTTCAGGCAAATGCCTTGCATTTCTCATCTCATCTATAACATGGAGATAATTATATCTGCCCTGGGGTATCATGAGGTTGTTGTGAGAATTAAATGAGATAACATATGAATTTGCTTTAAAATTTTCAAAACAGCATTAAAATCTAAAGTATTAGTGTAATTGTTATTTACATTAGAAATCCACTACTCTTTGAGTAACTTATGCATATAACAAGCAGATGACATATAAATAACAAATCATGTTTTCTTAAAAAATATGCCCACCTAAGGAATAAAAGTACATGTTTTAACTTCAAGATATTTATTTGAACCAGGAATAAAACTGTTTCAATCATGAACAGTCAAGTGTTCTTTTAAATTCAGACAGGTAAAATGCACTCTCCAGAACATGTCAGCTAAGATTATGCTGAGCTGTAAACTGTAGTACATTTCCCAACAAAAAAGCAAATCTGCACAATGAATTGCCTTTTATAAATGTGGGCTGGCACTATGCAATATAAAAATACAATTAATAAAAGAGAACATTTTTGAAAGTTTTCAACAATGAAGTATGTAGCATTTTAGGATAATTTGACTTGCTTCCTTTTTAAGCAACATTCAAAGTACACATTAATGCCAATAAAAAAGTTTTTTTTTTGCACAAATCAAGAGGGAAAAAGCATACACATAGCACACACCCACCTCCTTGCACTGCTAGTCTCTCATCACTTCCAGCTCAGTTAACCTCTGTGAAACTAGTACAGGAAAAATAAACCATGCTGCTACTGTGGCGAAGAACACACAACTTATTAATGGAACTGTTCCAAGGCTTGAAGTTCCATTTAAAAGTCACCAACAAAACCTTTGGAAATGTTAAGAAAAAAAGCAAGCCAAAGAACTGAAGGCCTAGAAAGTCTTGAAGCCCATACTTATCCACGCTCATGAAAAGTAATCACAAGTCAAGTCTGGTTCTCTCTTTCCTTCTGCATTTTCTTCAAAGCAAAACACTAACAAAATTGTGATTTCCTTTTTCAGTGAAAAAAGAAAAGGATGAAGGAAAAAAGGCAGTCTGCATAAACAAAATGTTGGAGAAAAAAATTTGTGCCACCACACAAGAACTACAACTATTTCTTAACTAATCCACACTGAAATCTGTTGGTTTAGTACCTAGTAATTTAAATTTGTTCCTTTATGTGTAAGAAACAAACACCACACTGTAAAACTAGCCAAGACACAGAAGGCCACCTACTTAGATAGCTGTAGATCCATTTTTAAGTCACAGGTTTAAAAGTTTCCAAGCTCAAAAATATTTCCAGAAACCAAGTCCCTTAATATACTCCAAACCTCAGACTGGTGATACTGCACTACTTTCTATAATATACGCACCTATACTTTGCTTAAAGAAGCATTTGCAGCTTTAACCCATTTAATGTAATATATAAGGCAGATGGTTCTTGACAACTATAATCTTGGAAGAAAACTAAAAAAATCAATTAGGCATTTGGCAGAACTCAAAAAAACAGCCTAATAAGCTCATTGTCCTGAAAATCACCTATAATATCAAATATATAAAACTGCTGTATTAAGCTCAGAGGAGGAGGAAAACTTCCTCTTCATCCACGTGACTGGAGACTAAAAGGAAGACTCCAGGGGTGCTGCTGGCTGGGAAGGGAACTGGAGAAGCTGCCCCAGTAGAGACGGAGATGTCAGAGCAGAGAGAACTGGGCCTAACAGGGGCAGGGGTGCCTCTAGAAAGAGCCAGCTCTTCTAGCCCAGGTCGGGAGTGAGGCAGCTTCCCATCGATCAGTGAGTCAGTCTTACCATAAGTTGCCAACAAATATGCTCAGGGCAAAGGAACCAGATCAGATCTTATGGGACTCTTTTTCTAATTACAGAAGTTTGTTCTGTGGGGCAGTTAGCCCCTTCCAAATAAGAAGTAATTACGTTCTAAAGGATCGGTTACAAAGCAAGATAAACTAAAAATAGAAAGTGTAAAATAAGAATAAAGGCAAAAAATAATAGCTATTTTGCCAGTTACATTCTTTTTCTTCTTCACCCCCAAACTAGAAATCAATTGAGAAATAAAAAATATTAGGTAACTGAGGCAAATGTGGTTAAAAACATCCCAAGTGTACACAAGAATGATAGGCTCTATCCTTACTGAAATTGCCACAGATTCCATGAATAGTATAAAATCACATATGAAAGATGGCAATCTACAATGTTTGTTAAAAGCCACATATTACAATTCAGATGGGTCCAGATTATGTCAAACTACAAAGACATATCAGTTAAATAAGTAAAAGGGACCAAAATTCTAAAACCTATGATACTTTATTAAATTTACAAGAGGACAGTGGCAGCTTTGCTTGATACTTTATAAAAAGAAATACGAGGCCAGGCACAGTGGCTAATGCCTATAATCCCAGAACTTTGGGAGGCTGAAGTGGGCAGATCACTTGAGCTCAGGAATTCAAGACCAGTCTGGGCAACATAGCAAGACCCCATCTCTACAAAGAATAGAAAAAAACAGCTGGGCGTGGTGGCACATGCCTGTGGTCCCAGCTACTCGGGAGGCTGAGGTGAAAGGATCACTTGAGCCCAGGGTTGGTGGGCACTCCAGCCTCCTGGCTGGATGACAGAATGAGACCCTGTCTCTTAAAAAAAAAAAAAAAAAAAAACACCTGAAAATGTGAAGGAACAGTTCATTAAAACCTCATAACTGTAGGCTAAATTCACTCTACATATTATATGCTCATTTGGATAAAACTCTCAGAGAAGTCATCCCAATATATATATATTAGCAGTTAAGTTTCCTGGTCTCAGGATCCCAAAGCACTTTTTATTCTGATTTTACCTATCACTCTTTACTGTACTGGAATTTAAACCTCAGAAAAATTTAAAATATTCATCTATTAATTCAAATGAGATAATCAACGCTTTACATGTTAAAATATTATTTATGAAAAAATTGTTTTCCAAAACACAACAAAAAATTTTGAGTAGAGTGGCACTGTTTTATATTTTTTTGCAAATCTCTTTAATGTCTGTCTTAACAGAAGACAGCTGTGTTCTCATATCTGTTGCAGCACTCAATCTGTTGTGATATGTTGCTTTAGTTCAATTTATAAAGAAAATCAAGCATAATAAAGTTACAAAGCTGGACCACATAGGTCTCCTGAAAGTCTTGAAGACCCCACAGTCCTTCCAGACCACGTTTTCAGAGCTGCTAATCTATAACACAAAACACAACAATGTATATTTACGCTTAGGATGGAGTGGAGGGTATATAGAACAGTAAATATCACCAGGAGCACAGAAACACCATGTTCAATAAGACACAGTTAGTATATGCTAATGTGTTCTTTATAGACAAAAGGCCAGGAAAGTAAAATAATTTCAAGAATAGTAGTTTAAACTCATGTAAAATATTGATGCCTTAATTTCACTGAAGCAACCGCGAAGAGTAATAGGCAGAACATTTAGTCTTCTAGTCGTTTATTACGTCTCTTATATGACTACATATCTGTTTTATGAACGGCGTTCAAGAAGCTTCATCTATATAGACCTATGGATCTCCAACGTGAGGACATTAATTAGACAGTTTAATTAGACACTGCAAACTGACACTGCAAACTGGGGAGATGTTCTGAGAGCATGTCTGTGAACAGAAATCTACTGAACTGGGGTCTCTGGTAGCCCACTCAGTGGGAACCACAACATGAGTCTGAAATGAGGGATTAAGGACTTCCAAAACACATTTTTTTGTGAAGGAAGGTTAGCCTTGGTGTCTTAATGCAAATCTGACACCCACGAGGAAGCTCAGGAAAGGGGAGACTAAACACTTGGTCATAAGTATATGTTAACCAGTAATATGAAAATTAAATCTATAAAAATCCTTGCTTTTGATATGGTTACAAAACTCCAAACGGTGACTTCAAAAATCAAACCCAACCTGCCTTACCCCTACTCCACCTTAAATTAAATGTAATCCTTCAATTTATATAGAAGAAAAACAAATCCAAAAGCAAGTTAAATTCAGCATCCTTAACTTGTCCCAGTTGCACCCAGACTCTGGAGTTCCAATCTCCTCTGCCAGAAGAGACGGTCCCACAACAAACACTCGATGGCTCACCATAAACAGAATGGAACGTACCATAGAACAAAGGGTGCCCAAAATAGCTTCAAAATACCAAAGGGGATTAGCCAGCAATTTTTGTCTTAAATTAAGCTGTTATGATCTAAAGCTTGGCAAGAAGCATCAGAATAGAGAATTAGATTAGCTTTATCATAAATGAAAATGACTAAAGCATTTTTAAAATGCTTTCATGGACAACAAAACTCCAAAAATTATGTATAGCACTGCATTTCACACAGGTATGATTGTAAAAGGAAGTTATTCCTTCTAAAATGTATAATCATACTACATTTCCTTTAAGCTGGTTTTGACAATGTCATTATAAATTATAATTGCTGGCAATTCATTTTTAATCAGCTTGTGTAAAAAAAAAGTTACAGTATACTATGACTTTATTAAGGATTATATCTTATATATACATTTCAAACTATTTTTTACATAGTTCCTTTATATTACGCAATTATGTTCCTTATGCAAAATAGCAGCTAAGATGTCATATTTTATATTTAAAAACTTGACAACTGTCTTTAATTTTATAAAGACTAGGAACAGTCTGTCTATAATTTAAAACAATAAGACAGCACCTCCTAAGGAAATCCCTAGGGAAGAGAAAGGTGCACATCTGTAATATTAACTGTTCTTTATTAAAATACCTGTGTTTTGCTAAATCTTTCTTTGAAAAAAAAAAATACACTCAGAGAAAATGTTAACACTTTGGAATGATACATTACCATTTGTATACGTTTATTACTTAAAATAACTCCTCCCCAGAGAAACTGACCAAGAGCTTTAATAAACTCCATAATTCTCATGAATGAACAAAAACTAGTGACTTGCTTCTTTTATCAATATTCATTAACATTAAAGATTAGGATCATAAAAGCTTCAAAAAAAGGGAAAGCTGAAGAACAAAAAAAGCTAGCAAAAACAAAATTTTTGAATGAGGAAGAAAAAACTCTGCAAATGACTCAAATTTTCATTTAAACAAACATCAAAGGAAACAAGGGATAAAAGTTAAATTTAAAAAAAATAGGGAAATAAATTGATTAAGTTCAATTTACCAGGATGTACAAGGAAACGCTAACTTCTCCAAAGGGCAAAATATTCTACTGGTCATTTTCAGCTTTTGTGCTGAAACAGACTTCAAAAATATTGAAAAAGAAAATTTTATTTTGTTGCCCCAAATAAAAGCTGGACAAAGAAAGCAAAAGCATAAGCAAAAACATTCTCCCTGAAAAAGCAAACATTCTAAACAACAAAAATTTAGAGGAGGAGGCAGGAGAAGGAGGAGAGAAAAAGGGAAAGCAACCTAAAAGAAATGCTATACTTTTTCAAAATAAAAATCCTGAAAAGCCTGTGGAATGCTGTTTACTTGTGCTCTTGCAATGGGACTAGCCTGCCTGAAACGTCTGCAGACCGTGACCACCCACACTATGGGAAGCATGATGATGAAAGAGTGTGCTGGATCCCAGTATCTGCCAGCGTGGTCTGCGCCATGTTGTAATTATGAAATCTGCAGTCTTTTTAAAATCTGTTGCATGTGTTGTGGCAAGTCCCCTACATCGTCTAACAAGGAAACCACTTGAACATGAATAGCAAGTTATTTTTAATGTGCACAAATGGCTAGAAAACTGGATGCTTTTAACATTACACTTTCAACTTTCACAAAAATGGTTTAACTTACCGTACATCTAACGCTGCAATGAAAGTAGATATGCCACTCTAAATTCCCATTCAATCTCTTAAAGAAGATATACAGCCCAAGTTAAACCCCTTAATAAACAGGTAAGATGCAGGTTAAACATGCACCAAGGGAAGAATAAAATTCACCCTTACATCTGCCCAGTGATTAAACACACAGGAGAATACCAAGGAACACAGCAGTTGTAAAATTCTGCAGGTCGTTTTACCCCCAAACTTAGTTTTATAACAAAAATTTGCTTTCCATTCTGTCTAATTTTGTTCACAGTAATAGTAATGGGACAGTAAAGACATGCTTTCCCAGGAGCATTATCCCAGGTACGGTGTATGAGAGTCAGTCAGGACACCCAGGATAGGCACTCAGAAAGAGAGGTGAACTAATGAATGGGAGTACAACCAAACCCTGCTCCACCCCCATGCCCCAGCCCCGCAACCGCATGTCTTCTCTGTAGGAGCCAAGATAATATCAAGTTTGTTTTTTTTAAAGGGCAAGTCAGCTCAGTCAGAAATTGGCAGGCAGACCTGGCTCAAAGGTGGGCAAGGAAGACCCCAAACCTCCACCTAAACTGGTCTATATCAGTATATCAGGGTGCCTGCTTTGGGAGGGGCAAGTGAGTGAACTCACATGAAGAGCTGGCCATGGATTCTATCACTAAAAAGGAAAGAAATAAAGAAGAAAAGAAAACAAAAGAGCTATAAGAATTGTTTTAAAGATCCTTTCTAGAAGCATAAAGTCAAAATCACCCAAAAATCACAACTTCCATCTCTGTAGTGCTCCTGCCAAGAAGAACCTTTCATCTGGAGGACAGATGGCAGTCTCCTATTCCTCTGCTGAGTGATCAAAGTCCTTGAAGATTATTTGCATAGGTTAAGCAAGGAATGAAGACCCTTCCTTCCAAACACATCCCCCAAAAGCCATAAAATCCTAAAACCACAAGACCTGAGACTCAGAAAAACAACTTTGAACTATGCTGGCCTCCAGAAGATGCAACATTGCCCATCTCTCTCCCAGACTCGTGCTCCCTGGAACTCCAGGTGGCTCTACTACTCTGACTGTGCAGGGCAGGGGAACAAATCCCAGGTGTCTTCTCATTGACAGTGTCACAACCTCTCCACCAGCCACCCCCATCTATTTCATTATATACTGTACCTGTGGCAAAATGTTACAAAGATAAGAAATAACACAAAGCTGCTGGAGCCATAAAGCAGTTTGTTTAGCAGCCTAATATAACTTAACAAATTTTACTTCATCCCAAGAAAGGGGAATGAAGAGTGAATATGTGTGCATATGTGTCTCTGTCTTTTCGGTGTGTATTTTTAAATTTTAATAACAGATTAGACTACATTTATGAATATGATACAAATGGCTCTGACTGTAATATTTCAGCCTCAATGTTAAAATCCACCTTCTAATAAACTTTGCAGGGAAGAGGTAAGGGACAGGAAAGTATTAAACTCTGTAAATGCCTTGTGCTAATCCATAAGCCATTTTTTTTTTTCTGAGATGGAGTTTTGCTCTTGTTGCCCAGGATAGAATGCAATGGTGCAATCTTGGCTCACCACAACCTCCGCCTCCCAGGTTCAAGCGATTCTCCTGCCTCAGCCTCTAGAGTAGCTGGGATTACAGGCACACACCACCACACCCGGCTAATTTTGCATTTTTAGTAGAGACGGAGTTTCTCCATGTTGTCACGCTCGTCTTGAATTCTTGAACTCAGGTGATCCACCCTCCTCGGCCTCCCAAAATGCTGGGATTACAGGTGTGATCCACTGAGCCCGGCCTCCATAAGCCTGACCAACATGGCAAAACCCCATCTCTACTGAAAGGCATAGTGGCGCACGCCTGTAATCCCAGCTACTCAGGAGGCTGAGGCAGGAAAATTGCTTGAACCCGGGAGGCAGGTGAGCCAAGATCATGCCATTGCACTCCAGTCTGAGTAACAAGAGTGAAACTCCATCTCAAAAAAAAAAAAAAAAAAAGAAGGCCAAAATCCAGAACCCTGCCAGGACCAAATGATGACAAGGATGTACAACAACAGGAATTCTCATCCACTGCTGGTGGGGATGCACAATGATGCAGCCACTTTGGAAGACATTTTGGCAGTTTCTTACAAAACTAAGCATACCCTTATCATATTATCCAGCTATCATACTCCTTGATATTTACCCCAAAGAGTTGAAAACTTAAATCCACACAAACACCTGTGTACAAATGTTTTTAGCATCTGTGTTTTAGTAAACACAGATATTTTGCTCATAATTCCAAAACATGAAAGCAACGAAAATGATCTTTGGTAGGTAAAGGGGTAAGCTGTAATATATCCAGACAATGGAATGTTATTTAGCACTTTAAAAACGAGCTACTAAATGATATTACTAAATGAAAGAAGCCAAACTGAAAAGGCTAGATAATCTATGATTCCAACTACAGGACATTCTGGGAAAAGAAAAAATGTGGAGACAGTAAAAAGATCAGTGGCTGCTAGGGATTAAGGAGAAGAGGGGAATGAACAGGGAGAGCACAGATAATTTCTAGGGCAGTAAAACTATGCTGTATGATACTGTAATGGAGATATGTGTCATTGCACATTTCTCCAAACCCACAGAATGTACACCACCCAGAGTGAGCCCTAGTGTCAACTACAGGCTCTGTGTGATAACAATGGGGCAGGTTCATCAGTTGTGACAAATGCATCCCTCTGGAGAGGAATACTGATAACAGGGGAGGCTGCGCATGTGTAGGAATGGGGAGTTAGGAGAAATATCTATACCTTCTACTCAATTTTGCTGTAAACCTAAAACTACTTTAAAAAATAAAGTTTAGGCCAGGTACGGTGGCTCACGTCTATAATCCCAGCACTATGGGAGGCCAGGGCGGGTGAATCACCTGAGGTCAGGAGTTCAAGATCAGCCTGACCAACATGGAGAAACCCTGCCTCTACTAAAAATACAAAATTAGCCAGGCACGGTGGCACATGCCTGTAATCCCAGCTACTCGGGAGGCTGGGGCACGAGACTCACTTGAACCCGGGAGGCAGAGGTTGCAGCGAGCCAAGATTGTGCCATTGCACTCCAGCCTGAGCAAACAAGAGCGACACTCCATCTCAAAATAAATAAATAAACAAATAATAAATAACTTTTATTCTTTTTAAAAGTCCATGTATTAATTAAAACAAAATAAAATATGTCTGTTGGGGAGCAGTTCTCATTTCAGTAAATGGCATCTTGATTTAAAATCCTGGGAATCATCCGGGTGCAGTGGCTCACGCCTGTAATCCCAGCACTTTGGGAGGCCGAGGCGGGTGGATCATGAGGTCAAGAGATTGAGACCATCCTGGCCAACACGGTGAAACCCGTCTCTACTAAAAATACAAAAATTAGCTGGGCGTGGTGGCGCGTGTCTGTAGTCCCAGCTACTCAGGAGGCTGAGGCAGGAGAATTGCCTGAACCCAGGAGGCGGAGGTTGCAGTGAGCCGAGATCCCGCCACTGCACTCCAGCCTGGCACCTGGCAACGGAGCAAGACACTGTCTCCAAAAAAAAAAAATCCTGGGAATCTCCTTGATGTTCTTTCTCATCTGGCCCTCCTTTATAAAATACACCATCAATATCTATTGATTATATTTCCAATTCACCTGCTTCCCTCCATCCCATAGTAATCACTCTGGTTCAAGCCCTAATAACCCCTTGTCTGGCCTCCTGTAATAACCTACTTCCACGCTGGCCTGCTCCAGCGAGCAGCCTGCTAAAGATATTCAGAGCTCTACTGTTTGTAATAGTAAAACCTGGAAATAAACATTTCTACTGCAGTACAAATGAATGCACACGACTACATGTACCAACATAAACAAATCTCAAAAAAAAAAATACCACCAAGTAAACAAGCAGGTGGTAGAAAAATACATATCACTATATCTACATAAAATTTTAGAAAGAGGAAAAATTAGTACATATTGTTTATGACTCAATCAATACATAATAAAACTATTTTTAAGAAAGCAAGGCAACAATAAATAGAAAATCCAAGATAGGATGAGAGAATAGGACCTGTGAGCAGGGACAGTTATGTAGATGATACTGAATACATCAGTAACATTCTATTCCTAACACTGGATGGTAGATATGTATTATTTATTACTAATTAAATTATACAATGATATACTTGGTTAAGAAAGCAAGAGAAGTTTCAATTAAAATGGTAAAAAAAAAATTCAGGCTTAATAAACTTTAACTTAATCAGAAACTCAGTTCCCTAACAATGACAATCACAACAATGACGATAATTAACATTTATTGAGCACATAACATCAGGTGTTGTCTAAAAACTTTACACACACACACACACACAAAATCATTTAATCCTCCCAACACTTCTATGAGGTGGTAAAGTTATTTTGTCATTAGAGATGGAAAACTAATTCTGAAAAGTTATATGACTTGCCCAAGGTAGTAAGCTAATAAATGACAGACCAGGATTTGAACCCAGGCAATTAGTTGTATTGCAAAGTACTTGGCATAGCCATTCCAAAATTCAGTCTCAATTTGGTATAACTCCTTCTAAATCTGATATAGATGCCCAACAATTTTTTTTCAACTTAACAATCTTAACAAATATTACATAATGGAGACTCTGAAAATATTTCATATATATATATATATATATATATATATACACACACACACACACACCATAAACTCTGTCTATATACTAACAGGACAGGTTACAATAGATCTTTGTAACCTAAAAAATGTTAATTTTACCAAGGTCAAGTAGCATATTAATATATATATACTAACCTCTAAAACTACCTGAAAATTTCTTGAAGCCTTACTAATTTGTTCAAGGGATTTTAAAGCACGCCAGTTGTCTTCAGGACTTCTAATTCTAGTAAGCTATTATGACATGTATCCTCCTGCTACAGAAAACTAGAAAACTGAATAAAATATTTTCAGACACATGACAACAGGCAGCACCAGACTGTGATCCTGAAAGCAGAAAAACCAGTGAGAGAAATCCTATGATTGGCCTGGCTTTCTGCCTGGGTGCACTTTCTGAACCACGGCTGGAAAGCCATCGTGAGCAGAGCACAGAAGTTTCACTGAATTAAGGAGACTGACATTGGAGTTTGACAAGGCAAAGGCAGCTACAATTTGAGAGCCAAGAAGGAAACTAGATAAAGGCTCCAGATCAACATGGGGGCTCTGAGTTTGTGGCTGAATAATAATCTGTGCATATGTAGGGTGAAACTCCACAAGGGCAGATAAAATTAGTCCTGGAGAAAGGCTACTACAGACCTGCCCCAGCAACATTTACAAACAAGCCAGGACAGATCTAATCTACAAAACGTAAATGCCTGCCGAGATAAAACAACACTCTCTCTAAGAGAAGACAACATAATCAAAACATTCATCACTGTAATGCTCATAATACCTGGAATAATGAAAAGTTACTAGGTATGCTCAGAAACAGTAAAATATGACCCATAACCAAAAAGAAAAGCAGCTTAAGGAAGCAGGTTGGAAATGGCAGAGATGATGAAAGCAGCAAAGACCTTAACCAATTACATGTACTATAGGAATTTAAAGAAAAACATAATCAGGAGAGAAATGTATGGGGAAAAAAAAAAAAAACCAGAACCAGTCACAATTTCAACAGATATAGAATACAATATATGAAACAAAAAATACATAAAGCAAAATTAAGCAGTTAAATATTTCAGAAGACTTAAAGATTTAAAATCGTTCTTTAAATCTTTTTTTAAAAGAAAGATCTTTAGTAACTTAAAGACACAGCAATAAAACTATCCAAAAGGAAGCAGAGAGAGTAAAAAGATAGGGAAAATTATGACAAGAACCTCAATGATCTTTGGGAAAATCTCAAGTAGGTTAACACCGATATAATTCAAGTCCTAGGAAAGAGTTGTACACGACAGAATTAAGTATTT
>PVKP010035216.1:0-23499 GCA_004027715.1 Plecturocebus donacophilus | reverse complement strand
GTGACTTACAAAGAGACTTAGACTCCCACACAATAATAGTGGGAGACTTTAACACTACACTGTCAATATTACATAGATCAACGAGATAGAAAATCAACAAGGATATCCAGAACTTGAACTCAGACCTGGAACAACTAGACTTAACAAATATTTACAGAACTCTCCTCCCACAAATCCACAAAACATACATTTTTCTCAGCATCACATTACACCTATTTTAAAAGTGACCACATCATTGGAAGTAAATCACTCCCCAGCAATTGCATAGCATTTCACAGGTTTAAATAAAATATTGGTTGGCTGCTTATTTGTTATTTTCATCCCCTATTCCTTCCTGTCTCCATTGTTAAACACAATTATTGGCATAAAAGAGGTTTTTAATACCCATTTTTAGACTGTATTCTAGCCTGAGCAATAAAACAAGAATCCCAGTCTCTCTCCCTCTTTCTCTCCCTCTTTCTCTCTTCCATTCTTTTTTTTCTTTCTTTTACTGTTTCTTTCTTCCTTTTTCTCTCTTTTTCTAAAATCTCTTCCTCTTTCTTTCTCTCTTTCATTCTTTTTTTTCCCTTTCTTTTGCTGTTTCTTTCTTTCTCCTTTTCTCTCTTTTTCTAAAATCTCTTCCTCTTTCTTTCTCTTTCATTCTTTTTATAAAAAAAAAAAATCACCACAAGGACATCTTAATAATAATAATTGCAGGCAAAATCCACATGAATACTAAAATTAGTGAGCAAAAATTTAAGAAGAAAAAGAGTATTTGCCTAGCCTCAAAGTATCTCCCACAAATATTTATTAATTACAAACAGAAAAACAGTAACTTTACAACAGAGAAATACTAGCGACATCACCACATTCAAGTGATCAAGGATAATATTACCAGTAATAAGACACATCAATATCATTTCCAAATGATACCCTGAAAAGGGCACATCACTTCTATGGGTCTTCTTCCCAAAAATCCATAACCTCAATTATGAAAATAAATGAAACAAACCTAAATTAAAGGACATTCTACAAAATATCTGACCAGCACTTTCCAAAAGTTTCAAGTCATGCCATATAAGGAAAGCTGTCACTGACTAGGGAGACTAAGGCAACATGACAACTAAATGCAATGTGGGATCCTAGAAGAGAAATCTTTCTCAGAAAAAAAGTAATGATAGAACTGCAAAATCCAAATAATGTCTGTAGTTAATAGTGAATGTGGTGGTAACATCAATTTCTGAGTTTTGATAACTGTACTACAGTTATATAAGATGTTAACATTAGTTGAAGTGTATTCAGGTACTCTTTATACTATCTTTGCAAACTCTTCTTTAAGCCTCAATTTATTTCAAAGCAAAAAGTTAAAAAAAAAAAAAAAAGCAAAGATCCTACATCAAGACATTAAGCTAGTGAATGACCCCACTTACCACTGGGCAAAAATGTAACGAGTTATCATACGACCCCGTAATTCTACTCTTAGATATACACCCAGGAGAAATTAAGACTTAGTTACCCTATGACCTAGCAAATTCTATTCTAAGTATACAGTGAAAAGAAATGAAAACATGTGCTCAAACAAAAACTTGTACACAAATGTTTACAGCAGCATCGTTCATAATGGTCAAAAAGTGGAAACAATCCAAATGTCCACCAGGTGATGAATGGATAAACAAAATGTGTTATGGGCGTATGGTAGAATATTACTCAGTCATAAAAAGGAATGGGCCAGACATAGCGGCTTACTCCTGTAATGCTAGCACTTTGGGAGGCTGAGGTGGGCAGACTGCTTGAGCTCAGGAGTTCAAAACCAGCCTAGGCAACATGGTGAAACTCTTTCTTAAAAAAAAAAAAAAAAAAAAAAATTCACTGGGCGTGGTAGTCTCAACTACTGGGAGGCTTAGGTGGGAGGATGGCTTGAGCCTGGAGGCACAGGCTGTGGTGATTCCAGCCTGGGCAACAGAGCCAGACCCTGTCTCTAAAAAAATAAGTAAACAAAAAGGAATGAAATACTAACACATGCTATAACATAAATGAACCCTGAAAACATTATGCTAAGTGAAAGAAGCCAGTCACAAAAAAACACATATTGTATTATTTCATTTCTATTAAATTCCTAGAATAGGAAAATCTATGGAGGCCTAAAGACTAATGGTTGCTTAGGACTTAGGAATAAGTGAGGAATGACAGCTAACGAATATGGAGTTTCTCTTTTTTTTTTTTTTAAGAGACAGGATCTCCCTATGTTGCCCAGGCTGGTCTCGAACTCCTGGGCTCAAGGTATCCTTCTGCCTCGGCCTCCCAAGGTGCTAGGACTATAAGTGTTAGCCACCATGCCTGGCCTGTAGTTTCTTTTAGAGGAGAAAATGTTCTGAAATTAGACTGTGCGGATGGTTGCACAACCTTGTAAATGTACTAAAATAAATTGTACAGTTTAAATGGGTGAATTATGACATGTGAGTTCAGATTTCGATAAACTTACTGAAGCAATAACAAGGGTCAGATTCTCAGTAATGGAAGACCTAAATTATTCAGATTAATCCCCCACCCCCATCCCCTCTAAGGACAACTAAAACCTTGAATAAATTACATTAATTCTGTAAATATTCATAGAGCATCACCAAGTTCATAGCACTGTTTTAGGCAATGATATAGAAAAATGATTTTCTTAAAAACAGTAAAGAGCTGAGAAGATGGTGAGAAATAACTGGTAAAAAATCAAGACAAGAAACATAGACAATGCATTATTAGCACTTAAAGTCACTTCAGCTCTGAGGACATCTGCCAAACAGGAGGAATCAGTTGCAAAACTGAGCCACTCTTAGTAGCTTCCAGAAGCTAGGATTATAAAAGTAAATCTCTGGGCCCAACAAAGGCGAGGAATCTAATAAATTGATAAATCCTACTCCCAATCATCTTCAAAGCTGGAAATTTATAGGGCTACATCCTCAGGTAAGAATGAGCCAATAACTAGAACCCAGCACCAAGTCTTCTGAATGGTCTAGAGAATCACAGGTCTTAAACTGGGCTGGACTAAGATAATCCTGTACCGGTAGTAGCCCTCTTTAAAGGTGCCTGGCAGAAGCAATGGAAACCCTACTTGGAGGAAGGTAACTATCGTAGGTTTCAAATATCTTTTCAAATGTAACAACCAGTGATAACCAGACAAACAACGAGGCAAGAAACCATGAGTGAGAAACAGTCAAAACAGACAGGAGAAACAGACCTACCAAGACTTATTTAAGGTATTGACACTACCAGATACAGACAATAAAGTAACAATGCTTACCAAATTTAGAAAACTAAAAAAACAATTCTTATGAAATTACTCAGAATATGGTAGAGAGAGACAGATGAAAAAATACATAAGGAGTAAAAAACAGAGGATGCAGTGAGATGGTATAATGGATGTTTAATTGAAGTTCTAAAAAAAAGAAAAAGAGGCATACACAACAATATTTGAAGAGATAATGGTTAAAATTTTTACAAACTAGATGAACAAATTGAATCCATACATTCAAGATGTCTACAATCCTAAGTAGGGCAAATAAAAATAAATTTACACATAGATACATCATAATAAAACTAAAGAAAACCAAAGAGGGAAAAAATCTTAAGTGTAGAGAAAAAAATCTAGATTATTTTCAAGAAGTGAGATTGACATCTGACTTGTCAATAGAACAACAGAAGACAGAAGACAAAGTAAAGATTATTTCCCATGAGATGAAATCCTATATCGAGTGCCAATCTAGAATCTTATATCTAATGGGAGGAGGTCAAAATATCAATACTAATGGGAGTTTGGAAGAAAGGAAAAAAATAAAGAGGAAATAATAATTTTTAGGCAAAACACAGACCTGCAATGAAGAGAAGTCTAAAAGGGAAAATTATCACAGAAAGCCAGAAATATAAGAAATGGTAAATCTATATTAACCTTCAGCACATAAAATAAGTATGAAAGAAAACAACACAGACGTAGGATGACAAAAAGAAAGCACATAAAAAAAAAACCACTGCTAACATACACTATAGGTCTTTCTACATGCAGGCACTATTGTAAGCTCTTCACATGTTTTAATTCATTTAATCCTCACAATATATAAAGTAGGTGGTATATTAGCCCAATATTAAGGAAGGGAGAACTGAAGCAAGGAGATATTAAAATCTCACATATCTGAACAGTCTGGGGAGGGGGAAGTCTCTGGATAACAAGCAATGTCCCATTTCAGGAGCTAGATGGTGGTTATACAGTGTTTGTTTCATTATTACCTGCTTTACATACTGTTCTATATAAGCGTTATATTCCACAATAAAAATTTGTTAAAAAAAGAGAAATGAAAGGAAGTCTATATAGCTAAATAGTCATGACTGAGAGAAAATGGAAACACAAATAGGCATACATTATGAAATACAGATATGATGACTTGTATCTACATGTTCCAGTGTGATTCAACTGTACATTATTATTAATATTATTAATAAGCTTTGAACTTAAAGAATCCATGACTTTGTTTTGGGATTACCTGTATCATATACTAGGACTGCTATAACTACCTGAAAGTAAAAGAAAATAAAGCAACAATTTCTATGATATCTTTCAACTTTTTAGGAACATTTTTTCTCATTATCATGACACATTACAATCTATTAAAAACTGGAAAAGATTTTCCTGCAAATAATTCATTTAATGCGTAAAAGCTTACCTGATTTCTCAGATAGAGGGAAAAGCCTAGCCAAAAAGAGCTGAATTCGTCCACAGAAGACTGTATTCTGGGATTTAGATAATCTTCTTAGGAGATCTAACAATATATGAAAATAAACGTTACACAGAAATGATAATTCTATGTTTATTACAACCATACCTAAAAGTTTCTAAACCAGTTTGTCAAGAGTATTTTCCTAGAGCAGTTCTTAAAATGGGAGCAGAAACCACTGCTCCAAAAAGGTACTACAAATTAGGAACAAAACAAGTTCAACAGGACATGAAAAAGACAAACTTTACTATAACGTTTCTGATTTTCATCAAGTTTATATCCAGAACAAAAACAGTTTAAAATGAATGATGAGTTCTAATAAATCAGAATGTTAGTTAAAAATGCAGATACCTCTTTAAAATGTTATCACTGGTATTTAATTCAACCGCCTGTTTTTCTGGGCACATTTACATTATAAAAACAAATATTTTACCACTCAATTACTTACCATTGCACATACGCAGTAAGTAATTTTTCCCAGCAGAATAGAATGTATTCTGAAATTAAGATGCAAATTATCACTCTTCTTCAGAACTTGTTACATATTCTTCAATAATAAGTCACAGGAAGTCAAATACTAACAAGCACTGAGAATCTACTATGCCACTTTCACTTTTTTTAAGCAAATAACATTTTCAATGAAATAAAAATATTTTTCAGAAATACAAGATAACATGATACTAAGTAATTGTTTTAAACATATGAAAGTGTAAATTTTCAGGTTAATTTTTACTACTCAAATTAAATCAAATTTTGTATTTAAAGTTTTTCTCCACACACGGTTTTTATTTAGCTCTCCCAAGAGAGCAGTATATACTTTTTTCACAGTCACAAACTTGTTGGTGATCAGCAATACTAGAAAAAAAAAAAAAAAAAAAAAAAATCTACCCTCAGAACTCTGGATCTATAGACAGATAAAGTTAGCAGGAAAAGAAACTAAGGCACTTACTGATTTCCAAGTAGCAACATTTTTTTCCACAAAAGTGAATATTGTGTCACACTGATCCAAAGGAAGACAATCCAAAACATCTCCCAACAATACAAAAGGTGTAGATGCGGTACAAATCCCTTCAAGTGGAGCACAAGCCAATTTAAAAGTTTAAAAAACTATAGAGTAAAATAGCCTATGAAAAATAATTCTGAAGAACGTCTTAAAAGGTACACTTTGTTACTCATAACAAGGTTTTAAAAGGACAAAAAATGGAAGCAACGTAAAAGTCCCCAAACAGAACATACTTAAGTAATTTTTGATATGTGCACTCAGTAATGATGATAATTCTTGACAAGATCTAGAGCATTTACTATATGTCAGGCACACTAAGTGCTTTACATATACTAACATATTAATTCTTATAACCCTATGAAGTAGAGCATATCATTATTTGTATTTTATAGAATGGGAAAACTGAGACACAGAGAGGTTAAATAACTTGCCCAAGATCATAGAGCCAGTAAGTGGTAGAGCTGGGATACGAACCCAGGCAGTCTGGCTCCACAGTCTGTTTTCTTCACCACTAAGCTATTCAAAAGAATATAATGCAGCCAATTAAAAACGATGGTTATAGTGACTATAACAACTTGGAAAAATGCTTATGATATAATGCTAAGTGAAAAAGGCAGGAGTCAAAACTGTATGTACATATGGTTATGACATAAAAAAATTATTAAAAGACTATAGAAACTAAACCATTATACCAGATGAATGGCAGTTTTTAAAAGTAGAGGAATTATGAGTACTGTTTTCCCTTTTTCTCAATTCCAAATGTTTTGTAATGTTGCTAAATTGTCTTGGTGATTTGAAAAGATTATCTTCAAAAAATAACAAGGTTTGATACTGATTTTAACTATGATTTAACATTTAAAATAATAGTACTGTTTCAGGGGAAAGAATGGAAAAGTAGAAAGTTACTGTTTAAAGAACAACAAAGTAAAAATTTATCTTAAGAAAAGGTCATTTAGACTACCAAGAAATACTTTTATATCCCTACTCATTCTTCCTTCTATTTTAAGGTAATGGGTACTTACTAATACTCATAAGTGTTTAAGAAAAATAGCCACTTAGGCATGGTATATGGGGGAAAAATATCTAGGGTGCTCTAAGCCCAAAACGGTGCATTAATATAGTATGTCCAGAAAAAGGAAAAAATATTTCCAGCTCTTCTCTGCACGAGTAAGATCACATCTGGAATGCGATGTGAGTGATACTGTCTAGAAGCAGTGGGTGGAATAAAGAGCAGATTTCAACTCAATACAAGGGAGCACACCAATAACTAGTTCTGTCTAACAGGACTCTAACAGTGAGTTCCTCTAATGAGTATGATTCAGCAGAGCTGGATGACTACCCATCAAGGATGTTACAGCAGAGAAGCAGTCTAGGCCAGAGATGAGACTGGACTAGATGACCTCTGAAGTCCCTAACAATACTTAGATTCAGTGATATTATATACTCTGCACATCCAAAAGATTCGAGAAGCATACTCTCTGCCCTTAGTTGCAGTATAGCCTGGAATAAGTTAATTCATATTTAATAATTATAGAACTTAAGAAAATTTTCTAGATTCTACTGCCAAAGATTCTGAGTCAGTAGAACTAAGCAAGGTTTGAGAATCTCTTTCAAAAATAGATTCACTGGTGGTTCTAATGAGCCAGTAAGTCTGGGAACCACTGGGTTATAGTGTGATCCCCCAAGAGCTTTCACAACCTGTGTCCCAGCTTCCACACCAACCTCTCTTCTTACCTTTACCTGGGCTATAGACATCCTTCCCTGGTTCCCACTCCCCAGTTCCCAAACATCATGCTATGTTCATCCTTCCATTGTTTTGTTTACAATGTTGTTTTCTGCCTAAATATTCTTCCTTGTCTTTACCACATGGTACATTTCAACTCCACCTTTCTAAGCACAGAGTGAATGTCAGCTCATCTAAATAACTCTGATATCTTGAAGCAGGCTACTTCATCTGTGCTTTCGAAGCACACTGTACATAAATATACTGTAGAATTTAGCACATCCTAACTAGTCACCTTTGAGTGTAGACTATGAGTTTTTTAAGAGTAGGCATTTTTGTATGCTTAAACCAGCAGTGTCTCACACTGAATAGAAGCTCAATAAATATTGGCCAAATTGAATTTAACAAAATATATTTATGGATAATTTAAAAACATGTCACATAAGCAAATAATAATCTCTCAAAAAGAAAAATTCCCCCTAAAATAAAATGCATTTATGCCTCTATTTACAGTTTAAGCTCTTAAGTCCTTATCCTTCTTAAAAGTCTCAAGTATAGACTACACTTTGTACAACATTTTCCATTAAAAACATCAAACACACACAAGAGTAATGTATAAAGTTAATAAATAAGGACACACTGAAAAATGTTTGATGGAAACTAGACAAGGAATATTACATTGTGGAACTCACTTAACTACGCCTAATGAATGAATGAATGATTAGGCATCTCGTATAAAAGTTTAACAACATTAATTTGTGAACTGAAATTCACAAAATAATCTGCCCCTATAATGGGAGACCACTTTTACCCTGTGTGCCAGTTTTTAATAGAAGCATCAAAATAACACATTATGTGAATAATGCTTTACAGATTAAAAAGCAGTTTTCACATATATTATCTGAATTAATCAAATAAGTATTGTAACCAAATTGATTAAAAAATGCTGATAAACGATTTTTTAATTTCTTCTTTCTGCAAATATTTAATGAGCTCCTATTATGTAATAGGCACTGTGTACTATACGCCTTGTTTACCCAGTGTCTCCTAAAACTATCCCATATGGCCATTTTAACAGGCCCCTGCCCAGTTTTCCTGCCAGCAGTCACTTCAAATGGAATCATTCGTTCGCAGCTGCTCTTTAGCATGGCACACAATGCCCTTTACAAACAGACCTAACCTGCTTCTTTCCTCACCATTCTCATTGTCCTTTCCTCCTCCTGCTATACACAATTCTCTAGCTATTCTCTTCTTAATTTGTCTAACAAACTCTTCATACCTCACATTCTAGTTCTCATGTTCTTTTCTAAAATCTTTCCTGCTTCTTTTAGATCGAAGTTTAGAGAGCCATGTTGACTCTATTCCCTCTAACCACACTTCATTCCCACTTCGATCATAGTACTTACACCATAGCAAGGCACACATACGTATCTTCTATTAACTCCATATGGCCAGGGGAATACATTTTATTCACCATTGAATCTCCAGGTCCTAGCTTGGTACCAGGCACATAGTAGATGCTCAATAAAAATTTACTGAATGAACAAAACAACTGAAGAACAAAGAAAGTGCCAAAATGTGCACTGCATAATAGAGATGAGAAATAAGAGTAAACTAATTCAATTGGGACAACTTCTTGGCAAAGCAGGGAGTCAGGCAGAACTTGAAGAATAAACTAAATCAAATAGGTGGAGAAGAATGGGGAGAAGTATTTTAAATAAAGCATGTTATGTCCAAGATTACTTTAAAAAACAAAACAGAACCATACTTACCTTCAGTTACTCCCCCAATAGCAAGAGAAATAATAGCTAAAACGTTTTCACATGATGAATGATTTATCTACCAACAGAGGAGAAACAATTTAATTTAGGGGCAAGAGTTCAGACTAACTTGATAATAGTAAAAACATATACTCTGACATTGACTATCACAAATACGGAATACAATATTTCTGATGGAAGATAATATTTTCTAATATGAAGTTACAAAAATTTAACACTAATACATAGAATCAGTTGCAGAAATATGTCGAGTAATAGGTAGGTGAATCACTCAAAATCCAATGGTCTCAGGAAAATGGTTGTATTAGAAGATGAAGGCTATAAGCTACTCAAGGACAGAAGTACTGAAGCCATAACTTAGCCAGTGGTATAGGGGAAAGGCAGGGCTAGAAAAACTACTAGTGCACCCATGCATCTGAGGGAGGGTTTTAATGGAAGGGAGGTAGTGCTTAAGTTCTATCAAATAATAACCAGCATTTACTGAGTGTTCATTAAGTGCTGTTTTACACAAAGACACTGAAAGAATGGTATTTCCCCTCTTACAAAAGAAACTGAAGCACAGAAAAGGAAAATAACTTGTCCAATGCCTCACAATGGAAAAGTGCCTAAGTCTGAAGAAAAGGAAAGAATCATTTTTGATCTAGAATTTTCTGAGAGAAAGGGAAATCGTATTTTGGCCAATAGAAGCAAGTCTAGCTTTTGGGGACTCAACCTTTGCTTGACCAAGAATAAACTGCTGAAACTTTTCCTTTCATTCAGGTGCTTCATTATTGGTAAATAAATTCAGATTTTTCATGGTTAGATTTCTCTACTGAAGTTGGAGAGGCCTTAGTTATTTATGTAAGCTTACTGATGAGGAGGATGCCACAGGAAAATGAGGGAATGGAATCCCAGCTCCTAAGCTAAACATTCTTGGACTAGACCTTTCATGCCACTACAGGATGTGTCACTGTTTATACAGCAAAATGAGAGAGCCCACCTTCATCTCTAGTTCTTCCTAAGACCTCATGCCAACTTTTCTTCTCACTTGGAGAGGGCTCCTGTCATTTATTAAACCAAACCCTGAAAATGTACCTGTGGTATAAAAATAATTATGACAGAACTCATATACTGTCATCAAGTCAGCTTTTACAAGGCAGAAGGCTTACTGTAGAAAAAGATGTTTAAATATCCATTCTAAGAAAAAAAGCAATTTTTAAAATCTTTTTTATTTTCTAAAAAAAAAAGCAATTTTTTAAATAACGTGGTTTATTAATTTGTCAGCAAAATTTTAACAATGGAAAAACATACTTACAATTTCTTCTTCTAGAACACCTCTGAAAGCCTGATCAAGGGTACATTTTTTTTCATTTTCACTATTAAAAACAAAAGACATCCTCATTTTTCAGACAGCTCAGGGTATGTATAAAGATTCAGGCAAGTATTTTTCATAGATATCAATGCCTTACCTGCCAGGTACCTGGCTGAAGGTACTTAACAATGGCTTGATGTTTTTGATGTTCAAGGCCTCTCTGGTAGACTTCTAGAAAAAAATTAAAATGGTGAATCACTGTAAGAATTTTGCTTATTTGCTGAAAAATATATCATTCGTTGATAGTGTATCTTTCTAACTAAAAAATGCTTATACCTGGGAAAAATTACCTATCAGTCATTCTCTCAGTAATCCTTATTCCAATGCCAATTCAATTTCAAGTAATGATACAGATCCTCATCACTTTAAATCTGGCAAGAGCTTCCTCGCTGGATGTTTTCATTCTAGTTTTCCCTCCTACTATCTCTTTAAATATCACATTCATGAGAGTATTCTGCTTAAAAAAAAAATCTCCAAATGGCTCCTTAATTCCACGTTTTGATTTTGAAGCTTTATAGCTCCCTCAAGGTCCTTGATAATGTTATCCCAATCTACCCAACCTTATTTTCCAATACTCTCTAACACATTGTTTGCACTAGCCATTTTTCATCATTTTCTATCAAACTCATTCTAGTGTATTCACACAGCCATGTTGTTCTTCCTATCTGCTCATCCAAATTCTATCCATTCTCCCACACCCATGTTAGGTCTTGCCTTCTCTAGGTAGCTTGTTCAGTCCCTGACACGTAGCACTGAACAACACCGTGCTGACAATCTGCAGACTGTCTTAATCATAACTTAAAGGCAAAAATATTGCAAAGTCATTCATTCTATGAACACTCACATACACTTAGAAAGTCATCTTATTACTTCACAAGAATTAGATTTATCCTGGATATGTCCATTCCTTGCTCTGCCACTAACAGCCTCAGTAATTTGGGGCCTATCCCTTTATCTCTTTGTGCTTCATTTTCGTCACCAGTTAAATAAGAGGGCTGTTGTAGATTTTTACTACCAGAAGCAGCTATAGTGGCATCACCTAGGAAGCTGGTAGAAATGCAGAATCTCACGCCCCATTCCAGACTTACAAAGTCAGAATCTGTATTTCACAAGAAGCCTGAGAAGCAGTTAACTAGATGATCTCCAATTTAATGATCCTTTTTAGGGCAAATATGATTTTTTGTTGTTGTTGTTGAGACGGAGTCTCTCTCTGTTGCCCAGGTAGAGTGCACTGGTATGATCGTGGCTCATTTCAACCTCCGCTGTCCAGGTTCAAGTGATTCTCCTGCCTCAGACTCCCAAGTAGCTGGGATTACATGCACCTACCACGCCCGACTAATTTTTGTAATTTTAGTAGAGACAGGGTTTCGCCATGTTGGCCCGATTGGTCTTGAACTCCTGACCTCAGGTGATCCGCCGGCCTCGGTCTCCCAAAGTATTGGATTTACAGGCGTGAGCCACCGCAGCCAGCTGCTAATATGATCTTGGATAGTCCTAACAGTTACTCTTAGCAGGCTTTCAAAGCACCAGAGATTGCAGCAAAATGCACACAAAGAAAACGATTATGATGAAATACGGAAAATATAATCCATTAAAAAACACACCTCACACTGTATTAAAAAAAAATGCGAACAAGAAAACTACTTACTACAAAGAATCAATTTTCTTTCACAGAATTTTCATCCTGGCATCCCTATAACTACCCAAGCTTAGCTGAATATCTGATTAGTGGAATGCCTTGAAATGGTGCAAATGCTAGAGACGAACAGAGTCAAGAAACTTAAAAGTATTCTTCATACTTATGTTACTGTGACGAGAGACATAGAATAGAGGGTCTAATGTCAGAAAAACCAGTGAAGTCACAACTTTTGGGGGAGTATCAGCTTCTCTCATGTACCAGAAATATCAACTTAGCCTACTTCACAGTGTTACTCTAATAGTTAAATGAAAAAGTGCTCTCTCAAGTGTTTCTCAAATGCTCAAAACCACCCTTCCACACTGAGCAAGAATAAAATAACATCTGGTTACCCTTCCCAAGATGATCTATCTGCCTTTTCCCGTTTAGGATCTCCTCATCTATCTCTTAGGAATGAGATACGGAGGGTTAAAGGGTGGTGAACACACGGCGGGAACATCACTTGGCAGCTCAGAAGGCCGGGGCGGGAGCCAGGTCTTTGGACTGAAACCACTTCTACCCTCCTTTCAGCAGCTCCCCTTCCACTTCTGGAGACACCTGCCTCGCTAAACCAACTGAGGGGCTGGCCCGACCAGAAGTAGTCTGCAGCGGGGCATTCCGCGCGGGGTGCCAAGGCACCCAGAACGCGGGGCCCGGGGACTCGCTGGCGGGTGGGCGGAGGCGGACAGCCCAGCTCGCAACGAAGAGGCGGGTAGGGCGTCTTTCTCTACCCCTCAGCCCCCGACGGGGCCGGGGAGCGGACGCTGAGGCGGACACACCTCTGTCTCGCTTTAACCCCAGGGCAAAATTCGAGTAATTTCAGGGAGAACAGGGAAAAGCATAGCGCCGGGTCAGGCCTGCGCCCTCCCGCCTACAGCTCACCGTAAACCGCGTCCGCGCTTCGGGCAAACTGAAGAGCGGCGGCGTCGGAGACATCTTCTCGGCTGCGCGTGCCCGCCACGGCGCTGCGGCGCCCGCCGATGACGTCAAGCTGGGAGCAACGAGACTGGATGCTCTGAGCCCGGCTAGAGAGGCATGTGAGCTCCGGGCCGGCGAGCTGGCCCTGGGGAGTTTCCGTGACGACTGAGTTCGGTCTTTGGGGCCTTAGCCAAACTATGCCAAGTTGGGATTCTTGGGTACCCCTTGGGGTGAGGGGACTTGGGCGGCCTCGCTCTGTAAGCTCTGCGCTCCCGAGCGTGGAAGAGAGTGGCCGCGCACTTTGCGGTTCTGTGGTTTTCCTGGTTTGGGGAAAGCGGGTAGATGGCGGCTGCTTGCGGCTAACTGGGCCGAGCGAAAAGGTAGCCCAAGGCAGGTGGGTTATCTGGGGAAACCGCTGGGGCAGCGGTCCTGGGCCGTCCGTCCGCGGTCATCGCGGAGCTGTGATAGGGATCCTATCACATATGTATGAGCCTTGTGGCTCAAGGGCGTTGTTCCCTCTTCTCCGAAATAGAGCTTTTGAAAAACTCGACTGAAATAATGACCGCAAGTGTGAATTGTAAAGCAGTGTAAGTAGTATTTATTATTAAAAGGTCTCTACTGAAAGAAAGAGATCTAGGAGGAATGCAGTGCCCCGCGCTGATTGGAAAACGCGTGTCGCTGCGTCCTGGGCCGAGGCGTCCCTAACAAGCCGAGTGAGTTACACTGTGGAGAAGTAAGCACTAACTCAGACTCGGGTAACTTTTTCTTATTACCTTACACGTATATCTTGTTCCCCTCTTCGAGATCTGTAAATTTAAAACCCTAAGACCGCCAACAACTGAACAGACCCCCTTGTGCCAAGGGGACGCCAGGAAAATCTTAACTGACTTCCCAGACATAACGGGATGGGAGGTCAGAGGGACCTGGTTATACCCTATCCCTTTTGTGATTTGGCGGAGGCAGGTGACCGGCCTTAACGTTAAAATAGAGGCCAGGCGCGGTGGTTCACACCTATAATCCCAGCACTTTGGCAGCCCGAGGCAAATGGATCACCTGAGGTCAGGAGTTCAAGACCAGCCTGGCAAACATGGTGAAACCCTTTCTCTACTAAAAATACAAAAATTAGCCGGGCGTGGTGGCACGCACCTGTAATCCCAGCTACTTGGGAGGCTGAGGCAGGAGAATTGCTTGAACCCGGGAGGCGGAGGTTGCAGTGAGCCCAGATAGTGCCATTGCACTCCAGCATGGGTGTCAAGAGTGAAACTCTGTTTCAAAAAAAAAAGCATAAAACTGACAGAATTGACTCCTTGGCAATGATACCAGATTATAAACAGTAACTAAGCTCATGGGTTGAAAGCCATGCATCCCTACACTTAAAGAATAAACTATGTTCTCACTATGCTGCAAAGGTTTTCTAAAGCAGCTAAACACTGGCCTCACAGTATTAAAACAATTTGCAGCTCACCCACCACCAGACACTAACAAACTGTTCCACCAGCCATAACTACAGCTCTCATTGATTTCAGTAACTTTCTTCTGTTAAGAAGGTCGCTGACCATGGACTGGTTCTGGCCAGTTTACAGTGATTACATGCTTACATACCTTCTTGTCCTGAAAAGAAGTTTTGATGTATAGGACCTAATTGTAATACATTTAAATGTTAAGTTTCCGTCCCAAAGTAAATATGGGTTGTATGTTAAACCTGCATGTTTTTTTAATATGCATATATCAAGATCACCGTCGTGAATATTCTCAGCTGCTCCTCTAGCTTCTTGAATATATATGTTTAGCCAACCTGTTAAGCCTAAAGCTTCTACCTCAACTCCTTCTCTAAAGTGTATCTGGTCTTGGTTGGATGTATGCTTCTCAGCTTGCACAATGGCCACCTTGAATTCTTATAAGAAACAGAATCTCTCCTTTTCTAAATCTATAGATCTTATGATTTTTAGTTAACATATGCAATAAGAATACAGGAAGCTAAGGAGAAGAAAACTACAGAATCTTGCTTCTAAGTGGGAATTGTGAACAATAATCACTACTTGAAACATTGCAGGCTTTTTAAGAATCAGCAAGATCAGGTTTGGTTTTATACATTAAATTTACAAATTGGCAAAATAAAAATGATTTAATTCATAATTATACTTTATCTAATAGTAATTGTTGTAATAGGATTATCATATTACAGATGACTATTTACTATCCGGAACACAACTAATACCTTAGAAGGAAATACATTTTTTTTTTCATAAGAGACAGGATCTCATTCTGTCATCCAGACTGGAGTGTAGTGGCTTGATCATAGTTCACTGTATCCTCAAACTCCTGGGCTCCAGTGATCCTCCTGCCTCAGTCTCCTGAGTAGCTGGGACTAGAGGCGTGTGCCACCACGCCCAGCTAATTTTTTTTTTTGTAAGACAGGGTTTTGCTATGTTGCCTAGGCTGGTCTTGAACTCTTGGGCTCAAGTGATCCTGACTTGGCCTCCCAAAGTACTGGGATTACAGGCATGAACCACTGTACCTGGCCTGGCACTTTTCTTATGTTACTTCTATTCCTTAAAACAATGTTGTACTTAGTTACATATTAATGAAGATATAGCCTCATTGGCCTTAGGTCACATGTTTAGAGAAAGCTGAGTTTGGGGTTTGAACCTAGCTCTAATCCGAAAGCCTGTATTTTTCTCAAATCTTAACTCTTTAATCTTTACCATGGGCCTGTTCAATATTTTAGAAATTATTTCATTACAATTAATTGGATAAGGGCAAGGACCATAGTGTCATTAATAACAAAACATAGGATGGGCACAGTGGCTCACACCTGTAATCCCAGCACTTCGGGAGGCCGAGGAGGTGGATCACCTAAGGTCAGGAGTTTGAGACCAGCCTGGCCAACATGGTGAAATCCCATCTCTACTAAAAATTCAAAAATTAGCCGAGCTTGGTGGCAGGTGTCTGTAATCCCAGCTACTCGGGAGACTGAGGCAGGAGAATTGCTTGAACCCAGGAGGCAGAGGTTTCAATGAGCCAAGATTGTGCCATTGCACTCCAGCCTGGGCTACAAGAGCAAAACTCCTTTTCAAAAAAAAAAAAAAAAGACATGAGGGTTTTTTTTTTTTAAGTGTTTAATAACATCAGAGGGCAGACATCCAATAACATGTAACCTTTTCACTTATATATTTATTGAGCATCTGTTTTTCCTTTTATGTTAGCTGGTGAGGTAAGATGAACGAAGGACTGCCTCTCTGTTAGGAAATAACTTGCATGAGAGAATCTAGGATGGATGGTTTAGATGAGTTCTAGGCATTCACATCTTCATTCCTAGTGTGCCCTTACTTGAGTTCAGTTTACCATTGGAATGGTAAGATCTGGGAGGAAAGGACTAAGGAGGCAGTTTAATCCGCTTTTCTTCTAGTTCTTATCCTATTGTCCAAGCAGAAGGAAACTTTTTGCTCCATGCTTGCTGGTCAGCCACATTAGAATGTTGGATTCCAGGTTTGGCTGGTTCAGCATTTGGGCCCAAGCTGTCTCTTCCTTTCTCTCATTTGTAGTTTAAGTGGATTGAAATAATATTTATTTAAAGGGAACTGATGTTTGAGTGGCAAAGTTGAATAAAAAGAATGAGACTGCTGCATTGAGAGAGGAATGGAGCTCAGAAGAATAAAAATGGAAAAATGGCCAGGCACAGTGACTGGATTGCTTGAGGCCAGGAGTTCAAGACCAGCCTGACCAACATGATAAAACCCCATCTCTACTAAAAATACAAAAAATTAGCTGGGCATGGTGGCTGTGCCTGTAATCCTAGCTACCTAGAAGGCTGAGGCAGGTAATTTGCTGGAATGTGGATAAGGCAGAGGTTGCAGTGAGCTGAGATCACGCCACAGCACTCTAGCCTGGATAACAGAGTTCAACTCTATCTCAAAGAAAAAAAGGAAAAGAATGACACTTTGTATATATTCTAGAGCTTAAATTTTCTTGGAAAAAGTAATTTTCATGAAAACTATATAGAGAAGCTATATTTTTATAGCATGGTGGCAATTTTCAAGCATTTTATATTGTTGATATTGTACTATTAGTTCAACATATTGAGTGCTTGCTATCTGCCAGGCAAAGGTATTATTGGATTATATATGTAGTACTATTTTATTATATTGCAGGTACTGTATGTATCATTATCTGGCATATATTGTAAAATCCTGTTTGGTGGACTCAGATCACATAATGAGCATAATTCAAGGTGAGAGATGGAATAGTGGGTCACTTCTTGCCTGGGCATGCCCAGCTTCCCTGCAGGGTTAGGCAAGGGATTTGCCTGAAATTATACCATTGTTTGGCTTGTTTCCCTTTCCTGTCCTGTTTTTCTCTCTCCCTGAGAGCATTACCTTAACAAATCATTTGCTTATGAATTTTCACCTCAGAATTTGCTTCTGAAAATCCTGATTATGTTTGGGTCTACATAGAAGCAGACACCAATACATTATACCATACATTAGAAGTACAAGAGATTTACTATGGAGAGAGCAAGAGCAGAGAGGACGAACTTGCAGACAGCAGTGCACATCTGACACTCACAGAAGGAGAAAAGGAAAGAATGAGGATTGGGTAAGAAGTTTCTGGATACAGTGCAGTTCCAAGAAGGGGCTGGCTTTGCAGAGTCCTGAGTTTGTCAGAATGGACCTGTACTAGTACCTCTGCCATCCTCATTCATTGACTAGGGCCCTCAGATAGCCGGGCCTTGGTGCAAATGTGGTGGTAGATCCAGAGGGTAGCAACTGGAGCTGTCAACTGTGGTCCCAACAGCAGAAGGTCAGCTGAAAAATGAGTAGAGCATTATCATGGCTACCACACTGCCCTAAGATACTAATAATGTAATTTTGTATTTGTATTCAGAAAATATTTTGTTTATTCTTATCAAATATATGTGAGCCTAGCACTGTGAAAAAAAAGAGTTACTAACCTGATGGGGCCTTTATTCTGTGGGGGAGCAGCAGGGTTATTTGTTTGTTTATTAATTTTTATTTTTGAGACAGAGTCTCGCTCTGTTGCCCAGGCTGGAGTGCAGTGGCATGATCTTGGCTCACTGCATCCCTGGCCTCCCAAGTTCAAGTGATTCTTGTGCCTCAGCCTCCTGAGTAGCTGGGATTACAGGCACTCACCACCATGTCCAGCTAATTTTTGTATTTTTAGTAGAGATGGGGTTTCACCATGTTGGCCAGGCTGGTCTCAAACTCCTGGCCTCAAGTGATCTGCCCGCCTCAGCCTCCCAAAGTGCTGGGATTACAGGTGTGAGCCACAATGCCTGGCTAGAGTTTTTTAAATAAATAAAAATATAAAAGAATTTTACAGTGTGGTAAATGGTAGCATCTACTGAGTGCTGTTGTGTGCTTGAATTCTAATTTCTATTCATTTAATCTTCTCTTCAACCTCATGAGGTAGGTATCCTTTATTACTCCCATTTTACAGATGATAAAACTGAGGCAAAGTGCTTAAAAATCCTAGCCCCAATAACACTCAAAGTCAAAGAAATGAGAGACTGAGATAGAGAATACTTGGGCAGTATTTAACTTTAGATAGGGTTGTCCGGAAAGGCATCTGTGAGGAAGTGATATTTAAGCAAAAACAAAGAATAAGGAATTAGTTGTGTAATCGATTTATGGGAAGGAGATTTGGCAAGGGAAGGAAGGAACAGCATGTACAATGGCTCGTGTTAGGAAGGAGGTCTACCTGTTTGGGAACTGTTGGAGGCCTGTGTGGCTGGAGGACAGTTTGCAAAACGGAGGGATGTGCAGATGGAAGTTGGCAGAAGGGCCAGGTGGGTCAGGGCCTCACAACTCTGGAAGTTCACTCTGCACACAGTAGCCATCTGGAATCTAATTGAACACATACAAGTTTTTGAAAAGTTCTTAATTTTTTTGCATAAACAGTGGAGGGTCATTTGCTTTTATTGGTCCCTTTGCTGCCACCCTGTGGAGCGTGATTTCCCTCACAGGAGTGGTGCTTTTTCATGATATGTTCGTGTTCATAAAGGAAGGCCAAGATTGTTAAGTCCTCATAATAGGAACTGGGCAGCACATTACTCAATCCTCTCTTGCCATTCCCCACTACCCTCTGACCCACAACCCTGCTCCATTCTTGTGACAGACAAAACAGGTATGGGCATGTTCATTGGTTTCCAGCTCCCTTCATACAAGGCTGATGCATGGGATGTTGCTGTTTGTTGTGCATGTGTAAGTGAGTGGAGAGTTCCCTCAGGTGTTCTAGGCAATGGCACAATATTAGAGATGTCCTGAGGCAGAAAACAACTGATGCAGCTGAAGTGAAGTGCTGTCAGTTTCACCTGTGTGGAGCTGGTTGCCATAGCAATGGTTAGAGTAAAACTGGGTCCAGAGGATGTAAAGCAGGGCCAAGAGACATCCAATATAAGGCAGAAAAATGTGCTGAATTCTTATCATAATCTTACATAAGAAAAGCCAAAGCAAACTGCTTTATTGAATCTTGGCTAATTTAAAAAACAGAGGTTTAAGGATATATTTTTTAAGAACATAAAAGATAATCATTAGTAGAAACTAAATATATACACCCAAGATCACTGGAGAAAATGAAAAAAAATGTAGCTCATATAACAAGAGAACAAAAAGCAAACTGCAAGATACATCTCTCTCTTTGTCTCTTTCTCTTTGTGTGTGAGTGGGAGAGAGAGAAAGAGAATGTGTAAATATGTATAAGAACTGTACATATATGCACGTATATATATATTATAAATTATGATGGTAGAAACAAAAGCAGACAGAGCAGAAGTCAATCTAGCCTGACGATTACACAATTTGGGAAGGGTGGTCTTTAAGAAGAATAATTCAAAAGTACAAATGTAAAGTTAGATATGAAAGTGAGTATTGATTTGGAATGACAACAGAAATGGTGATGCATTATGGATGTCATAAATGTTATAAAATCCAGAATAACATTAACTGCCTGATAGCTCTCTATAATACTTTCTCCCAACTTTTTTCTTTTTTAATGAAATGGGGTTGGCTGTTCACAGTGACTCATGTCTGTAATCCCAGCACTTTGGTAGGCTGAGGCAGGTGGATCACCTGAGGTCAGGAGTTCAAGCCCAGCCTGACCAACATGGAGAAACCACTAAAAATACAAAAGTAGCCTGGCACAGTGGTGCATGCCTGTAATCCCAGCTACTTGGGAGACTGAGGCAGGAGAATTGCTTGAACCTGGGAGGCAGAGGTTGCAGTGAGCCAAGATCATGCCATTGCACTCCTGCCTGGGCAACAAGTGACCATCTCAAAAAAAAAAAAAAAGAGAGAGATGGGATCTCACCATGTTGCCCAGGCTAGTCTTAAACTCCTGTGTCGAGTGATCCTCCCACCTTGGACTCTCAAAATCTTCAGATTACAGGCATGACCCACTGCACCTGGCCTCCCTCAACATTTTTGGCTGCATATTCTTTGATCACCTCATTATATGACAAGGATTATGTAATATTTTAAAAGAACCAGAAAGATAATTTCATATAGTGGATTTTATTATGATTATTGATAGTGTAGAAACTGAAAAAAGTTTCACAACTCACTATTGAGTGTTCCATATCTTTAACTTCCTCTGCTAGTTCTTGCTCCAGTGACACATCATGTTCTGAGAACTCCAGCTCTTTGATGTTGCTTAGTCTGTCACCTGACAGTTACAGCCAGAGCTGGCCTGGCCAGCCATGTCCTCCTGTCTTCAGTTCCCCTTCCCTTCACTGCTGCCAGCAAGCCAGTCTTTGGTGGGGAGAAGCAGCATGGAAACGTGAGTGTTGAGCCCTGTGTGGGGAGCAGAGCAACATTTAAAAAATATCTTTCCCTTTGGGGGTCTGGGTGCTCAGTGGGGTCCAGCAGGGAGAAGTTGTCAACAAGGACCAAGAAGATGTCTCTAGACAAAGTACTAAAAAAATACTTGACTTACCACAAGATGTCAGGAAAGCAGGAACAAGATGAGGTGGGACAAATAGAAAACAAATAGCATGCTGACAGACTTAAACCCATCCTATCAGTAATTGCATTAAAAAGCAAATGGTAGAATAATTGGTGGAATAAAAGATAAATGCAATATGGAATCCTGAATTGGATTCTGGAACAGAAAAAGGACGTTAATGGAAAAACTGGTGACACCCAAATAAAGTCGAATTTACTTGATAGCAATGTGCTAGTTTTGGTTTTTTAGAGTTGACAAATGTACTATGGTTATATAAGATAGTAACGTTTGTGGAGAATGGGTGAAGAGTATTCAGGACCTCTCTGTAGTATTTTTGCATCTTTTCTGTCAGTATAGTATTATCCCAGAATAAAATGTTTATTAAAAATGTACGTAGACTAAATATCAAATAAAAATCATACAGTGTCAGTCTAGATTAAGAAAACAAGTCTCTGGCTAGGTACGTCTGTAATCCTAGAACTTTGGGAGGCTGAGGCAAGAGGATTGCTTGAGACTAGCCTGGCTTAAATAATAAAAATTACCCAGGAATGGTGGTGTGCTCCTGCAGTCCTAGCCAATTGGGAAACTGAGGCGAGAGGATTGCTTCGGCCCATGAGTTCAAGGCTGTAGTGAGCTACAATTGTGCCACTGCATTCCAGCCTGGGTGACAGAGGAAGGCTCTGTCTCAAAAAATAAAAAGAAAAAAAAGAGAAAAGATTCAATTATATATATACTGTTCATAAGAATACACTTTAAAAATAAGGACAGTCTTAAAAGAATGGAAAAATACTCAAGCAAACACTAATCATGAGAAATACAATATTACTACATTGGGGAAAAATTAGCCTTCTAGATAAAGAGTATCATCAGAAGTAAAGAAGCTAATTTAATAATTAATAATCTCATCAGGAAAGCGTAAGAGTCCTAAACATGTATCCATTTAAAAACAAAACCTCATAATATTTGAAGCAAAAATTGGCAGAACCAAAAGGATAAATAGAAAAATCTATAGTTATAGTTGGAGATTTTAATATATTTCTCTCAGTAATTGATAGAACATATATAAAAAACAATATTTGAACACTATTTTCAAACTTAATTAGGATTTCTAAAATAGTACATGCAACAAATGCAGAATGAAATTTTTCTTCCAAGTACACATAGATCATTCACCAAAATAGACCATATGCTTGGTCATAATGCAAGTCTCAAAATATCTAAAGGATTAAAATGATACAGAATTTGTTCAATAATGGAATTTAGAAATGAAAAACAAAAGATATTTAGAAAAATCAACTATTTGGAAATTAAGCAACAAAATACCGAAAAAGCATAGGCCAAAGAAGAAATCACAAGAGAATTTAGAAAATATTACATACTGATGTTAAAGATAATGATAACTTACCAATATGACTGGGTACAGTGGCTCACACTTTGTTTGGGAAGCTGAAGCGGGCAGATCGCTTGAGCCCAGAAGTTCAAGACCAGCCTGGGCAACACGGTGAAATCCCATCTCTACCAAAAATACAAAAATTAGCCAAGCATGATGGCATGTGCCTGTAATCACAGCTACTTGGAAGGCTGAGGTGGGAGGATGCTTTTATTCCAGGAGGCGAAGTTTGCAGTGAGTCGAGATCATGCCATTGCATTCCAGCCTGGGTGACAGAGCCAGACACCTGTCTCAAAGAAAACAAAAAACAAACTAAAAAACCCAGAAACTTACTAGTATTTGTGGATGCAGCTAGAGCAATGATTGAGCAAAAGCTATAACTTTACCATATTATATTTTGTATATCTTGTATGCATATATTAGAAGAAAGATTAAAATCAATTTAATAAATATCCATCTCAAGAAGTGAGCAAAAAAAGAGCAAATTAAAACCTAAGAAAATAGACAATAAATAAAGAGCAACAGCATAATGTGGGGTTCGTTCCCATGTGAGACCCCTTGGAATTGGGCCTCACCATATGGTGAGCTTGAGACCGGACACAGTTTCCCGTTGGAGGCAGTCGATCTATGGGAAAGTAGGAACTGCAGGTAAAGGAATTATAAAAAGAACTTTGTGAGACTGTGATGTGGCCTGCATGTGGTCTGACAGGACAATGTGTCTAGTTTATGTATCTGATTTATGACTTTGTTTACCCACTATTGGGTCTTGTGCCTGTTCTTGTGACTGTGCAAATATAATGGGTTTCTGCCTCTCTGGTGCCTTGCATAGGTCAGTAACTTTTAACTATAGGTTTCCCCACCACCTGTGTGACTTGATTGTACCCAATTATGTATCTCATTTTACTATTGTTCTTGTGTGCTGCTTTCATGTATGAGGTAATGGTATCTGTTCCTGTTAATGACGTA
>PVKP010035215.1:0-23501 GCA_004027715.1 Plecturocebus donacophilus | reverse complement strand
GAACTAGCGTCCTCTATAGAAGGAGAGACTTTCTGATTTTGAGTGTTCTCAGTTTTTTTACGGTGGCTTCTTGGCATCTTTATGGTTTTATCCATCTGTCGTCTTTGTAATTACCCACTTTCAAATTAGGTCTCTGAGTGGACGTCCAGCTTGTTAATTCCCAGCTCCGGAATCTATGTAATTTTCACTGTGCAACTCGAAATGCTAGCTAAGACAGCAGCGTTGAAATTCGTGGTGCTTTTCTGTCCAGGGGTCTCCGGTCTGGCTTCTCAGTTCCTTTTTGAACCAGCTGGATGGACTGCTCTGACTTCCCAGAGCTCCAAACATCATCCGAAAGGAGACTCAGTCCTGTTTACTCCGCACCAAGAGCCGCCAAGCCGAGGCGCCGGCAGAAAAGCCGCGCCAGCCGAAAGGGTCACGCTAGCGACCCGTGGGGCTCCTCCACTGGGAATGTCCTGGTCCGTGGGCAGCAAAAATTTATCAGTAAGTGTGGCGTCCACTGGCTCTCTGCACTTTTACTGGGAGCTGCAATCCTGAGCTGCTAGTGATCGGCCATCTTCTCAACTCTTGATCCTAAAATATTGTTTTAAAAGATAAACAAGATCAATAACCACTAGCTAGAGTAACCAAGAAAAAAAAACCTCAAATAAATAGAAATTAAAATGGAGACATTACAACTGATACCACCAAAATGCAAAAGATCATAAGAAACTATTATCAACAATTATACACTTACAAACTGGAAAACCTAGAGGAAATAGAAAAATTGCTGGATACATATAGCCTACAAAAATTGAATCAAAAAGAAATACAAAACCTGAACAGACCAGTAATAAGATTACACTGAAGCAGTAATGAAAAGCTTCCTAACAAAGAAAAGTTCCACACCTGAGGCTTTACTGCCAAATTTTACAAAATTTACAAAGAACTAACATCAATTCTTAAACTATTCCAAAAAATCAAAGAGGAGAGAATTCTCCCTAACTCATTCTATGAAGCCAACAATTACCTTTATTCCAAAACCAGGCAAAGATGGAATAGACACAGAAATCCCCAACAAAATACTAGCAAACCAAATTCAACTGCATATTAAAAAGATAATACACCATGATCAAGTGGGGTTTATCCCAAGGATGAATGGATGGTTTGACATATGCAAATCAATAAACATGATAAATCAACAAAATGAAGGACAGAAACCATGTGATCATCTCATTAGATGCAGAAGAAGCATTTGATAAAATTCAACAACTTTTTATGTTAAAAATTCCCAGGAAACTTGGCATAGAAGGAACATACCTTAAAATAATAAAGACCATATATGACAAACCCACAGCTAACATCATACTGAATGGGCAAAAGCTGGAATCATTCCCCTTGAGAACAGGATAAGGATGCCCACTCTCACCACTGCTATTCAACTTGCTACTGAAAGTTGTAGCCAGATCATCAGGAAAGAGAAAAAAATCAAAGACATCCAAATGAGAGAAGAAGCCAAATTATCCCTCTTTACGGATAACAAGATCTTACATATATACAAACCCAAAGATTCCACCAAAAATCTCCTAAATCTGATAATAATTCGGTAAAGTTGCAAGATACAAAATCAACATACAAACATCAGTAGTTTTTACATTCACCAATAATAAACTCAGAAAGAAATCAATAAAGTAATCCATTTACAAGAGCTACAAAAATAAACAATATACCTAGAGATAAATTAAACCAAGGAGATGAAAGACCTCTACAAAGAAAACTAGAAAACACTGATTTAAAAAATTAAAGAGAATACAAACAAAAGTCAACCCATGCTCATGGACTGAAATAATTAATATTGTTAAAATGACCTTACTACCCAAAGCAATCTACAAATTGTGTGAAATTCCTATCCAAATACCAATGTTATTTTTCACAGAAATAGCATATAATGAAATTCGTACGGAATTGAAAAAGAGCCTGAATAGCCAAAGAAATCTTCAGCAAAAAGAACCGAGTTGGAGGCGTCACACTACCTGACTTCAAAATATGCTACAAAGCTTTAGTAACCAGAACAGGATGGTATTGATATAAACACAGACACATAGACCAGTAGAACAGAACAGAGAACGCAGAAATAAACCTATGTGTTTACAACCAACTGATTTTTGACAAAGGTGCCAAAAACATACCTTGGGGAGAAAACATATTCCTCATTAAATCGTGCTGGGAAAACTCAATATCCATATCCATGTTCAAAAGAATGAAACTATCACCACATGTGAAAACCAATCCAGAATGAATTGAACCCTTAAATGTAAGACCCCAAACTAAAAACCAGAAGAAAACAGAAGGGAAATGCTTCAGGAGATTGGTCTAGGATAAGATTTTATGGCTAAGATCTTAGAGCCATAGGCAGCAAAACCAAAAATAGACAGATTGGACTATTTCAAACTAAAAAGTTTCTACATAGCAAAGGAAACAATCAGCAGAATGAAGAGATAGCCTTAAAAATGAGAGAAAATATTTGCAAACTATTCCTCTGACAAAGGACTAATATTCAGGACATACAAGAAACTCAAAACAAATCAACAGCAAAAAAACCTAATAATCCAATTTTAAAATGGGCAAAAAATTCAAACGAACATTCCTCAAAAAAGACATACAAATTGCTAAGTAGATAAAAATGTTCAACATCACTAAGTATTGAGGAAATGCAAATCAAAACCACAATAAAATGTCATCTTACTCCAGTAAAAAAAAGACCATTATCAAAATGTCAAAAAAATAAATGCCAGTGAGCATGTGGGAATGTAAATCTTTATAGCCAGTATGGAAAACACTATGGAAGTTTCTCAAAATTTTAAAAATAGAACTACCATATGATATAACAGTTCCATTACTGGGTGTTTATCCAGAAAAAAGGAAATCAAATATCAAAGAGATATCTGCACCACATGCCTATTGCAGCACTACTCACAACAGCTATGAATCAGCCTAATTATTCCTCAGTGTATGAATGGATTTAAAAAATGTAGTATGTGTACATGGAATACAATGGAATACTATTCAGCTTGTGAAGAAATTGAAATCATGTCCATTTGCAGCAACATGGGGAGACTAGGAGGTAGGTCATTATGTTAAGTGAAATAAGCCAGACACAAAAAAAATTATAGTGTGTGTTCTTCCTCATATGTGGGAGCTTAAAAAAATGTGTTTCATGGAGGTAAAGTGTAGAATTATAAATACCAGAGACTGGGAAGGATGTGCAGGTAGTGGGGGCAGGAATGAAGACAGGTTGGTTAATGGATCCATACAATTACATAGAAGGAATATGTTCTAATGTTCAATAGCAGAGTAGGGTGACTATAGTTAATAACAATGTATTGTATATCTCAAAATAGCTAGAAGAGAGGAGTCGAAATGCTCTCAACTCATAGAAGTGATAAATCCCTGAGGTGCTAGATACTATAAATACCCTGGCTTGATCATTACACATTTTATGCATGTAACAAAATATCTCATGTACCCAATAAATATGTATACATATTAGGTATTGAGTTTTAAAAAGAAAATAAACTGTGTATGAAAGAATTTAATGGCATTTTATTTATCCAGTGATACATACTTTTGAGTGAAAAATAGAGTGTGGGCAGAAACTGAGTCAGATTCTTGGAGGCTATGATTTAAGTTTTGTGAGGGTTGTTGTATTCCCAATTTCATTTACTCCTACGGTCCAGCTCTGAAGAGGGCTGAACTGGTAGGTGTTTACCAGGTACTAAAATGTCTTATTAATTTCTGCTTAGATTTTTAGCCTTTTAGCAGATGCTGTCTGCATGGTTTCTGGGTCTCTCTGCTGGGATGTGGAACTCAAAGAGTGGCAGATGTCTCTAAGGCAAATTACATTTGATGAAGCATAAAAACTCTGATCAACTTTGGTCTTGAAAGAGGTTTTGATTTTGCAATGTTATATATTTTACACCTGTTTTAAAACAACTTTTAGTGTTTTTTAAAATATTAAAAAAATCACATTATGGACCCTTGTGAAAAAAGTTATGTTTTTCTAAGTTAAAGTTTTTATTTCTATTCTTACTTTGAACATTTTAACATATTGCCTTTTACTGATATGATACAATAATTATTAAAATTAGTTGAATAGCTGATATCGTGCACAGTGAATTAATTGCATGCCTTCTCTTCTCCAAGTTAAAATATGGTTTTGGATATATGTTCATGATTCAAAATTTGTTTCAGTATTGAAAACACGTTAATCCTCTCAAGTCTATTTTCTCTTTTCAAGTGAATTAAAAGAAAGATACTACAAATATCTAATTATTCCTGAATTCAATACAAACTGATTTTTTTAACTTGTAAAATGTATATGGGAAAAATTCAATATAAACACTGAAAAAGTTCTTTCAGTGTAGAAAGGGCTAATAGTTAAAAAGAAAAACCTAGACAGAGTGGGCAAGATAAACCCGTTGGTGAAAATGAGCTTGTTCTAGCACTTAGTGAAACAAGTGAACAAAGACTGGGGACTGCAGTACAGCTTTTAGTTAATACAAGAAAACAATTTAAAACAGACTGAATCTTTTTCACTAAATATGAGTTGAATAATTTTACCCTCTTCAGGTGAAATGGAATCTTCTATATAACATAGATGATGTTTGTGAGTGTGCATTTCTCCTATAAGTTGGGTATCATTTGTTTCATGAACAAAAGTTCTCTGAAAAGGAAGTAGGAGAAAAGCAACTTTGTTCCAGTGAACAGTTTGCAGACCGAAGAGACACAGCTTTTGGTGTAATGCAATGCTGTTCTACAGAATAAAGAAAGGGTTTGGGCTTTATAGTAAAAGTTCCCTCCCAGGGTTCCTATCAGGTCTATTTATGCAAATGAAGGATTGAAACTCACTTAGTTCTTATTGGACAGCACAGCTGAGCTGTGATTGATCAATATACCTGAGTCCTGATTGGTTGATACAGCTGAGCCCAGATTGGCACAGGCAGGTGAGCTCTGACTGATTGACTTCCAAGCCCCAAACCAGAATTATCTGTCAGATGTTTCTTTCAAACAGCAGTTGGCGGGGAGGGGTTCCCAGCCACAGTTTATTTTAACACCAGCAATAGGAACTGGTTTGGCTTCATCGCAGAAAGGCAGGTCCTGTGAGACATCCATAACATCTTTCTGAGAACAGAATGCTTGACCACTCCCTCTCACAGTTACTGCTGCCTGGTTCTGTTTTTACTTTGTGCACCTCAGTTAGCAAACACAGAGTTCGTTTTGTCTATCAGCTGGGGGTATACTTTAACAGTGTATATTTTAATTTCTTTTTATTTTAAAGATTTCTTCAGTTACAGGGGTACAAACATTCCAGAGATGTCAATGCAGTATTTCTTTCAGCTGATGGTTTTTTAAAAGGCTTTTTGCTGTTGTAGTCTTACCAGTGAGGGGAACACCAGCAAGACAGCTGGGAGCTTCCTTTAGCAGCCAACATAGCTTTCCTGGTCCTAACCCTTCAGCTTTGCTTGTGCCTCCAAGAATTCTCCTCTGCTTTCCAGGTTTCTGCTGCTGAAACTTAGGAGAGAAATGCTCTGTGCATTTCTCAAGCACAAAAATGAGATCTGTCCTTAAACAAAAATGTCAATAGTTCCCACGTAGCTGAACCTGAAATGACAGGGGTAATGATCCTTTTTCTGTACTTCTCAGTCATTAAAGAGAGAGACTCATCTTCTAGTAAGTTAGCTCTTCCCTCTGTCTATTATGAGAAATTATTTATTTAGTTGCTAACCCAGCCTCTTATTATAAGACAGTAGTAAAGGAAAAATGTAACTTCAAAAAAATTACAGAGCACAGTATTGTTGTAGGTCATGAAGTAGATTGAACCTATTTACATCTAGTTTTTTGCCTTTCAGTAGCTAGGTATTCAAGCTTAGGAACCCCTTGTTGTACATAGATTACTGAATTTTTATATTATAGCCTTTTCTTCTTTAATCTAAAATATCCTTAAAGAATCTTCCATCAGAAACCACTTTAACAAAACCTAAGGAATTGGGTGGTTCAATAGATAAATAGCACTGTTCCTCGGGGAGTGAAGTTCACGTCAAGCCTCAAGTCTAAATTAAATGAGCTTGATCGTATCTCTTCAGTCTCTTGTGAACAGTAGTCCAGAATACTGAACTGTATGAATAATTCCACAGTTTGGCATGATTGATAGTCTTGGCTCAGGAGAGTCCCAGAATTGAACTAACAACCACGCTAAATTGTATCGCATCTTTAAAGGAGATAGCCCTTTTTAGTGAGGGCTCAGTTACACGAAAGGGCCATGTTAAGTAGCATGCATCATCCTTAGTCTGTGACGAGGTGAGAATGACTTCCAGCTCTGCTTTCCTGGGCTCATCATTGAAACAGGTTTTTCAGCTCAAATAGCACCAAATGATTTATTTTATTCTCATGAGTTACCTCTAGCTTCGACATTTTTGCATGTGATAGGGTATTATATCTACTGATAAATATGTGAATTTTTCTTGCTAAATAATTTGTCTCTAACAATGATAAGAAATATCTGTATTTAAAATATATTTTAAAAATCCCCATGGCTGTAGTCTGTGTGCATTCGTTGGCATATGAAAATTCATTGCATTTATCCACCTACTATTTAGCTATTTTAAAAATATTTTGAGTGGTGAAACCTGGGAATTCAGTGGAGTTTATTGCTTTAATTCAAAGAAGCAGAAGGGTCATAACTGCATTAAAATTTTACTCTCCTTATAACCTATATTTAATCAATCATGTTCATTGACTTTTAGGCTCTGTAGTAGTAGTAGTTAAGGAGGAGTTCAAACAGAAATATATAAAAGGTATAGCTTTAGCAATCTGTACTATTTAATATTTTTACATTTTTATTAAGCTTTAAATGAACAATAGCTACTTGCAATGTTCAAGCTTATTCATTCAGTTCTTTAAATAATAGAAAACTTCTTTTAATGTATGTGGATCAGTCACTGGAAGAAAAATGACTTAGAAGATAATACTGTAAACTAATGATTCTTAAATCTTTTTATCTGAAAGGCAACATGAACAAAGCAATACATTTTATCTAGTAAAAATAGAAAAGGTAAGATTAATTGCTGCTAAAAATGTTAGGGTTCATATGACCTTGAGATTATTCTCTGACTGACTGTCAAGCTAACGTATCAGGTAGCAGAGATTTTTCCTTGGAACTGTCTAGAACTGCCATAGTGCTTGACTAACAGAGCTTGCTATCCTCCCGTTCTCTCCCCCACCCCCCAACATTTTCTTCCACCCCCTCGCTTCTCTCTCTTACTGGTCCACTAGCAAATGTTAAGCACCCATGATTACACAGGAAGGAACAGTGGCATATTCTGTTCTTAAATGTAAATTCACTTTTTCTCTAACTCTGTAGACTTTAGAGCGCACATTTAGGCTGTGATTTGGTTTTGCTAATACAGGCAAAAAGGCAGAAATAAGAAATACAATATGAACTTATCAATACTGCCTTTTAAAAATCTATTAACAATCCAGATGAAATATTAATGTAGAATACCAATTTTTATTTTTACAAAATTCTAATATGTGGCTAAATAGCTATAACCTCAATAGTTTTCACATAGTTTTTATTTGCTAATTGAGTAGTAAATAAAACAATAGAAAATAATTGTTTTGTCTGTGGATAGGCTTATTTAAAAGTAATATCTTTACATAGTGTGCATTCTTATTGTATGTTAGAGTATCATATAACACTTTAGAGACTGATTAAACGCTTCAGTTTGTATATGTTGCTACTAAACAGCTTAAAGCAATTGTCTAGTTTAATGTATTTCAAACAATTTTTTAGCTGCACTGGAAAACAGAATGATGCTTTGGTTATTTAGCTGTCAAAATAATGAAGCAGGTCTTCTGAAATCGCTGACCCTCATGTTCAACATGAAAAACATGAGTAATGCATATAAATTTATTTTAGACTTACAGACTAGAGAAGCAGTTACAAGATTTCCTGAGATTTGTTTTAATAACCTAAAGTTTCTCAATTTAGATTTGGTGGCTCCAAATATTTAAATGTTATCTTTATAATTGCACAACCCTTTAGCCTAAAACATTATTATTGTTGTTCAGTATTTCTGGTGTCCAGAACTGCAGTTATGCTTCCCACTAATTAATTTGGAGTGATTTTCTTCTCTGCCTTATTAGCATTCATTCATTAACTTAATAAGTTTTGAGACTTACTGTGTACTGTGTACTAGACATGTGCTGGTTGATGAAACTGTATTGATGAATGAAAATCTCATGTCAAACAGCTTTTGGTGAGTATAGGGAGAGAAAAAGCGTAATCAAATAAATGCAGTATTATAGCAAGTATATTTTTTGACCCTTCATTCTGTAAATTGGTTCATGTAGTACTTTTTAGAGATCAGTGTTGACTATTTCTGTCATAGCTGGTTTTACCTTTTTATAAATATTAAGTATTAGCCTGATATTAATAGCTGAGAATACTAGCAAAATGAACTTAGGATGGTAATTAATCCAGCATGACAAACTGTTTGCAGACAAACAGGATCTGCTGTTGCTAAATAACTAGAAATAAATCAGATATTATGTAGATATAACCATTACTCTGTGTTCCATGTTAACATACCTGGGTTTGAAATTAAATTATTTTGACATTGCCTGTAGCTGCTCATACTTACAAGAAGGGAAGCCAGCCGGATGCGGTGGTGCATGGCTGTAATCCCAGCATTTTGGGAGGCCGAGGTGGGGGGATCATGAGGTCAAGAGATCAAGACCATCCAGCTAACATGGCAAAACCCCATTTCCACTGAAAATACAAAAATTAGCTGAGCGAGATGGCACGCGCCTGTAGTCCCAGCTTCTATGGAGGCTGAGGCAGGAGAATCGCTTGAACCCAGGAGTTGGAGGTTGCAGTGAGCTGACATTGTGCCATTGCACTCCAGCCTGGCAACAGAGCAAGGCTCCATCTCAAAAAAAAAAAAAAAAAAAAAAAAGAGGGAAGCCACAGACAAGTAAGATCAAAAGAGAAAGAAAAAGAACAAGAAAAAGCAAAACGGGAGAGTGGGCTCTCTGGGTGAGGTGGGTGGGGTTCATAAGCAGGAGAGAGAGGAAGCATTTCAAATTCCCCTCATGGTTTCAAACCTGTTTTTTGTTTTTGGGTTTTTTTTTTTGAGATGGAGTCTCACTCTGTTGCCCAGCCTGGAATGCAGTGGTGCGGTCTCGGCTCATTGCAACCTTCGCCTCTTGGGTTCAAGCAATTCTCCTGCCTCAGCCTCTTGGGTAGCTGGGATTACAGGTGCATGCTACCATGCCTGGCTAATTTTTTTGTATTTTTAATTGAGACGGGGTTTCATCATGTTGGCCAGGCTGAACTCAAACTCCTGACATCATAATCCGCCCACCTTGGCCTCCCAAAGCACTGGGATTATAGGCGTGAGCCACTGCACGAGCCACCGCACACAGCCTGCAATCTGTTTTAATGTTCTACTTATGTTTTCAGGGTAGACATAGCAATAGCATGTGATGTGTTGATGATACTAATCCTGCCTCAAGGTTTTTATATTCTCTTTGTTTGGCAGAAAGGAGACTGAAGGCCCTACTGATCCTAGTCAGCAGTAGCTCGGGGGTTACGGTCTTGGTGTCCAGGGGCCTAGGTCTGGCCCTGGAAATGCATGTGTGGGGCCCAGCCTGGATCACACCCCAGACCCTTTCCTACTACTGCTTCCATTTCCTTTTAGGACTTCTTTCCACTGGACTGGCAACAGCCCTGTATGTGAAACATGCCCAGGTGGACAGCTGGGCTCCACTGGAAGGTGGGAGGAGCCAGAGGACATGGATGTTGGGGGAAAGGAGTCTATGGACATGGTTGGAGGCACAGGAGCCTGGAGGCTTTTCTCCTGCTCTTTTCTCCCTGCTCCCCAGGGCAAGCATGTACCCTGTTGCTTGCACTGATCTACTGTCCAAAGCAACTATGATTCACGTTAAGGCGGAAGATCAAGCAGAAGGTGATGCCAGTGAAATAGTCAGGAATATCTACTTGGTGCAAAGCTGAGGATCAGAAAGAACAAGAACATTCTATTTTAGAGAAAGGCAGAAACCCAGAGACCGGTCACAGGTATGCATCACGATGCTTCTTGGTTCAAGATCCCGAAAGGTGGGGATGATTTTCTTTTGTCAGCAGGTTTTGCTGTTAGTCTATGAGACAGTTTCTTTTTAAGTATTTTAAGTTGTCAAATTACCCTTCATCAGCCTTAGCACCATCAACAGCTTTGCCCGCTTCACCAGGATGTTAATACATGTTGGTCAGGTCAGTGTTATTTATTTGTTTCCCAGGGCTGCTGTGACACAGCCTCATAAGATGGGAGACTGAAACCAGCAAAAACATGTTGTCTCAAAGCTCTGGAAGCCAGAAGTCTGAGATGAGAGTGTCGGCAGAGTCGTGCTCCCTCTGAGCCCTGTGGGACAAAATACCCTCCTTGCCTCTTCCAGCTTCTGGTGGTCTCAGTCATTCCTTGGCTCAGGGCTGCATCTCCCTGGCAGTCACATAGCCTCCTCCCTGTGTCCCCTCACACAGTCCTCCCCTGCATGTGTCTCCATATTCCACTCTCTGTTTGCAAGGACATCAGTGATACTCGGTCAGGACCTGTCCAGTGGCCTCCTCTCAACTTGATACATCTGCAAATAAGGTCACATCGTGAGGTCCTGGGGGTTAAGAGTTCAACATAGCCTTTTCTGGAAGGGAGGGACACACTGTAACCCATAACAGTTTTCTGGGGTGTTCAAGCTGCAGTGTATTTCTTTGGATCCTTCATGATGTTTGCTGTATTTTTAATGTGGGTAGTGGGGAAATCTCACGTGATCGTTTTAGAAACAGAAATACTTTCCTTTTTGTCAGTAAAGGGTTAAAAAAAAACAAGCAAACATAAGAATCAGTGATTTAGAGGTAGGCAGTAGAGTGAGACAGACTTGAGTTCCAGCCTCATGTCTGCGACTCACAAATGAATTTGGGCTTAGACTCTCTGGTCTTAGAGTCCTCACCTGTGAAATGAGAGTCATGATCCTCATCTCAGAAAGCTGAAGGAGTTAAATTACTTTATCCCAGTGAAATACTTAGCATAGTGCCTTGCACACAGTCAGCACTCTCTTTCTGATCTGATTATTGAAGTCTTTGCTTCTAGCAAAAGCTTAGTTTTAGTAGCATGTAAAAATGTGCCCCCCATACACTCTCTTACATTTCCTCTCTCTTTGCTTGTGAATATAGGGAATTTACATGCTGCCCACCAAGGCGTGGCTGGGCAAACCAGAGCTCTTGCCCTGTTCACTGTTGCGATGGTGGCGGTAGACTCATATGGGCACAGGCTGGAACTAGAAAATGGGACCAACCTGATGCTGTGCTGCACACCCAGAGTGGAAGAAGGGCCTGGATGTCAGTTCCCAGACGCAAGAGAGGGGTTCAGAAAGCGAGAGTAGGAAATAGCAAAAGAATCTCAATAATTAAGGAAGCAGGAGGTCAGGAATCCGAGGGATCAGAATCAGGTGCCCGGCAATGCCTGTCACCAGGCACAGGTAAGCTGATCTCGCTGTGTGTGGGGGCCCAGGCTCAGAGGTGCATGCAGAAATGATTGGTAGACATCAGAGCAGTTTGGTTTTAGTGATAATTAGAGGATGGGTAGGGCAGTAGTCAGACATTCTCAAAAAGGCTTATCAATGACACGGGTAGAGTTGTGTTGTTCATTTTCAAGCATGACCTGGCCTGAGCCGTGACATTTGAGGAAGGGTTAGGCGGCAACCTCAGTGACTGGATTTCAGAAATGTCATGAAAGTGCAGACAGAGACATTAATTCTTTTTACCAGGAAACCAATATCCTCAAATTTGAAAATATTGAATAATTTCTGTTAGTTGATAGTCTAAAACTACTCTTGTGGAAAGGGAACTCTTTAAGCTGTGATTAATCATTTATTTTATTTGTGGGTTTGGATGAGGAAGAGGACTTTGGCTATGGAGTGGGAGCTTGAGGCTATGAGACATCTGACTTTGAAGCAATCCTAATGTAGGTCAAAGGCACAAACGCTCCCAGCTTTGTCACCCAGTCATTGGCTGCCATGGCCATGAGTTTAGGGACAGAGCTCTGCTCCCTTCCTAGGGCCACATAAATCATGTTAAAAATGTTGTAAGCTCTTAGGTAGCACATAAAAGCCATTCTAAATATTCATGCAGCTGGAATATAATGCATGTACAGTAAAAAACACAAAAAAACAAAAGCTTTTTCTCAGAGTTTGAGAAGATTGAGTAATTTGTCACCCTGTCTTCTCAATTTTCAATGACAAATATGACTTGATTTAAAAGTCCTTTGGCCAGGCATGGTGACTCACATCTGTAATCCAGCACTTTGGGAGGCTGAGGCGGGTAGATCACCTGAGGTCAAGAGTTCCAGACCAGCCTGGCCAACATGGGGAAACCCCATCTCTACCAAAACTACAAAAATTAGCCAGGCGTGGTTGTGCACGCCTGTAATCCCAGCTATTTGGGAGGCTGAGGTGGAAGAATCGCCTGAACCCAAGAGGTGGAGGCTGCAGTGAGCCAAGATCGCACCACTGCACTCCAGCCTGAGCGGCAAAGCGAGACTCTGTCTGAAAAGTCATTTGGTTATTGGTTGTAAAGAAAAATAGCTCCAACTTTTTCCAGGAGTTGAATCTGTTTTCATCGTGTGTGTGTGTGTGTTAAGTCTTTTAATTTTTGTTATGCAAAAAAGCTTCATTTTTTATTTAGCCTTCTGACTCTGTGCTTGTGCCTTCAACACTTTCATAATGCTGTTCTGCTCCTGGATAAGGAAAGCGTGCTTGATCCCGTCGTGAACATATTTAGCACTCATAGACTCAGCACAGGTCCTGCTGATAATGTTTTTTTGTTTTGGACAATCTCGTAAGAACTTTAAGTTTCACAGCACGGACCCCTCCACGTCTGCCTGGGCACACACCACATGCAAATTTGGTGCTTTCTGGACCTTCTTGGCATCAAGATAGTCAATTCTATTGCAAGGGATTCAGGACAGCCTAGCTTTCCTAGAAGCTGCATTGTAGCAAAGCCTCAGACAGTATGTCAAACGCTGGACCATTCTAAGTGCCTATGAACAACGTCCCCCCCAAAAAGCCTGTGTGCTTCTTAAGTTAAAGGAACATTTTGTTTTATTTTTATTTCACTGTTTACATTTATTTTTTGGTCCCACGTCTATGTAAAAAGGGATCATTTGGAAAGGTTTTCCTTTTAAAATTAAGAAGCCCAGAGCTCGAATTTCATCTGAGTTAGGAACTCGAACTTGAATTTTAAAACTCTGTGAAGGATATATGTCTAGCTCCAATCCCAGTAAATAGAGACACAAATAGAAATAAGCTGGACACAGACTCCCAGCCCTTTGCTGGAGAAACAGGCCATGTATATTACTTTGGGTACAAAGGAAGGCTAGATGAATTTTAATTGGGATTTCTATTGATGTCACTTGAATTTCATGTTTAAAGGTATTACATTTTTTTCACTAACGTTTTAAAACATACTATGCTTTAGTGAGACGGGAAAGCCATTGAAATCCTGAGAATAATAATAAGATGTTTGACTAAATGCATCACCTAGCCATCCTTCAGAACTTGAAGCAAAAGAAAATAAATTAATAAAAACAACGAGCCATCAATTAGGCCAGTGCGGCTTATGAAATGTTTGGAGCTTTGGAGGTAGTGCTTTGCAAATCTAGCTAGCAAAAGGTTTTGAGAACTATGCTAGCCTTAAGATTAACTCTATTTTGTGAAAAAGAATGCATTTCAAATATTAATATCCTATGTTAATATTTAAATACTCATTTAAAAACCCATTTTTAAAATAGCTCAGATAAGGATTTTTTTACAACCTGTCTCATTTGTATGACAGACTGTTGCACACAGTGGCTCACATACAATTCCAAAAAGGAAACTGAGATTCCCAAGCACGCCAGACAGATTTGTATGCGTCTAGATTTCTAAATAAATCTTATGTGGTAGGTCCTCTTAATGACCCAACGTATGGTAGTCATTTTTGTTGTAGAATCTGTTTCATTCATCCATGGGTAAAAGTATGTTTTGCTTTTAACATTAATGTATTCACTTGACAAATATTTATCAAGTATCTATAACATGTTGGACATTGACTTGACACTAAGGATACAGCAGCAATCAAAACACTTTGAATCCTTTGTTTATGGAGCTTAGATTCAGGTACATGGAGGCAGACAATCAACAAAATGGGTACACATATGCATGTGTGTGTGTATGTATGGAGAGATGGAATCTCACTCCATCACCCAGGCTGGATGTAGTGGTGCGATCATGGCTCACTGCAGCCTGGATCTCCTGACTCAAGTGATCCTCTTGCCTCAGCCTCTCAAGTAGCTGAGACTACAGGTATGTGCCACCATGCCTGGCTAATTTTTTAAGTGGAGATGGGGTTCTGGGGTTCTCATATGTTGACCAGGCTAGTCTTGAACTCCTACCCTCAAGCAATCCTCCTGCCTTGGCATACCAAAGCTCTGGGATTACAGGCATTAGCCACTGTGCCTGGCCAACACATATGGATATTATAGCGAGTGTATTGGAAGGCAATAATTGTTAAAAGATGGATCTGGGAAGGAGGATAAGGAGTAGGGCTGGGGAGGGGTCTCGTATAACTAGAGGGGTCAGGGTGAGCTCGCTGAGAAGGTGACATTTTAGACCTCAAAGAGATGAGGGTCCACCAGACACATTCTGTGGAGGAGGCCTGCCATGCATGGAGGAGAGGATCTGGTATGTGCTGCAAAGAGTGAGGAAGCCAGTGTCCCTGGCAGGGAGTCACTGCTGGGGCAATGGCCAGCACGGTCATGGGGCCAGGAGCTTGAGGCTATGCAGACCATGGTAAGGACTTTGGCTTTTACTCTGAGTGATAAGGAGAGGCAGTCTAGGGTTTGAGCATTGGAATTTCATGATCTGACTTACATTTTTGAAGGATCCCTTGGGCTAGTGTGTTGAGAAGAAATTGGAGAGCAAGTGTAGGAAAAAGGAGGCCAGTTAGGATATAAGTGTATTAATCTAGGAGAGAGATGGTGCTGGTTTGGGCCAGAGTGCAGATGGTACAGAGGGTAAAATGTGGTTGGGTCCTGGACATATGGATGTTCCAGCAGTATGACAGAAAAAAGAACTCCATTTATATGCACTCATTCGTAACAAACATCTAATACCTGGAATCTATACAGAACTTAAACAATTGAATGAGCAAAAACAACTCCATTAAAAAGTGAGCAAAGGACATGAACAGAAACTTCTCAAAAGAAGACATGCAGCAGCCAACAAACATGAAAAATGCTCATCATCACTAATCATCAGAGAAATGCAAATCAAAACCACAGTGAGATACATCTCACACCAGTCAGAATGGCTATTACTAAAAAGTCAAAAACCCACAGATGCTGGTGAAGCTGTGAAGAAAAAGGAAAGCTTATACACTGTTGGTGGGAATGTAAATTAGTTCATTCACTGCAGAAAGCAGTTTGGAGATTTCTCAAAGAACTTGAAACAGAGCTACCATTTGACCCAGCAATCCCATTACTTAGTATATACCCAAAATAACGTAGATCATTATAACAAAAAGACTCATGTACTCATCTGCTCACTGCTGCACTATTCACAATAGCAAAGACACAAATCAGCCTAGGTGCCCATCAACAGTGGATTGGATAAAGAAAATGTGGTACATATACACCATGGAATACTAAACAGCCATAAAAAGAATGAAACCACGTCCTTTGCAGCAACATGGATGAGCTGGAGGCCATTATCCTAAGTGAATTAACACAGGAACAGAAAACCAAATCCTGCACATTATCACGTACAAGTGAGCGTTAAATATTGATCACGCACGGACATAAACATGGGGACAACTGATACTGCAGACTGCTAGAGGAGGGAGGAAGAGTGGTGTGAGTTGAAAAGCTACCTATTGGGTACTATGTTCACTACCTGGATGCAATATTCTCAAGTAACAAATCTGCACATGCATCTAAAACAAAAGTAGAATTAAAAGAAAAGAGAGTGCATTGGCTAACATAACTTTAAAAGACATTGCTTCAGGCACAGCTGGATCCGGAGACACAAATAATGTCGTGAACATTCAGCCTCTTTTTCATTGTTCAGGTAGCTTCATTCTTAGGTGTTGTTGGCTTCATTCTTAGGTATTGTTGGCTTCATTCTTAGGTAGCTCAGCTGCACCATCAAGAAAACACTTTCTCTTTCCCAATAGCTAAGAGTCAAAGTTAAGATTAATGCATTAACCTGGTTTAGGTCATGTGCTTATTCCAGAATCAAATACTGTGGCCATGGGAGATAGAATAACTTTTGGGCCAGTTGAGGATTGCATGTTCTTTGCTGTTCGAATTTTTGCTGTCATTCATAGCCCAGTGAAGCTATTCATGGCACAGCACATACATGTACTCAAACAAGGCAAGAAGGAAGTCACTGCAAGGTTTGCGTCAGTATCCCATGTGAAAGCTGCTCATAACCTTACTGATATGTTGTGTCATCCCTGTTACTTTCACAGTTTCAGGGGTTCTGTGAAAATACTGACTGTTAAGATTGTTAAGGAAGCTTTCTAGAGTAAGAATATAATTCCTCGAAATCCTGATTGTCTCACTTATAATTGCAAAGTATCCAGCCTCACCCCAAGGGTGTCACAGCATGACAGCAGGTGAAGTTGATCTTATAAGTAAGTACATTCCAGACTTTCTATATCGTGTGTGAATCTATAACTCCAACCTTGTATTTCTATCAAAGCTGCAGATCCATCTCCTCCTGCATCATGACCTTTGTAATCCAGTGGTTGATCAGATACCTGGATTACAAACGCAACTCATGTAGCACCAAACTCTTCATCCTCTCCTTTTTCTTCAACACCTCTGAGTCTACCACACCCCACTCCACATCTGACCTTTTCGTTTCACCATTTTGAATGGTGGCACTGCCTTCTGCCCAATCACTTAGGACTGGAACCAATGAGCCAGTCCTAGTGTCCACCTTCTCCTCCACCGTCTTCATTTCTACCCACTTCCCTAGAGTCCTGCCTTTAGTCTGGTGTCCTTGTAATTAGACTTATACTCCAAGCCAGGATGATGCATCTAAGCTGTGAGCACAGGCATGTGTTCCCATATGTAAAAAGCTTTAGTGATTCTTCCTTGTTGGAGTACCTGAGGCTAGCTGTGAGCTGGCCCCTCCCTACCTCTCTGTCTTTGCTCACACTCTGTCTCCTTAGCAAATGGTTAGTGTTCCAGCCATATATTTCTGATGGTTCCTTAACCAACCATCATTTGCATCATTGCTTAAACTTTTGTTCCTCTTTAAATTTCCTTTTTTCTCTAGTGTGTGTGATGAAAACCAGCCTGTTCTTCTGTCTAGGCTCAGGTTAAGTGCCCCCATCTTCTCTGAACCCTTTTCTGGCCCCACCTCATTTAACACTCTGTCACTTATGGGAATCCACATTTTGGGAAACTCTTCTCTCAGTCTCTGTACCATGTTAGAGAATTTTGTCATCTCCATGCCTAATATCCTTTACCTGACTGTAAACCTCACTGGAGGCAGAGACTGTGTCTTACTCATGCTTTTTCTCCCAGTGGCTCAGAGTTATTAGCATGTAATTAATGTTTCTAAAGTGAATGAGTGCGTTTGTTTTTCTGAGAAAGTTGTTGACTCCACTGTTTCCTCTGAAGGTATAGTTGATGTGATTGGACCATGTTATGAGCTGAATTGAATCCCCTCAAATTCATACATTGAAGCCCCAAACCCCAACGTGATAGCATGTGGATGTGGTGCATTTTGGGGTAATTAGGTTTAGTTGAGATCATGAGAGTGGGGCCCCCATGATGGGATTTGTGTTCTTATGGGAAGAGGAAGAGAGACCTGAGCTCTCTTACCACAAGGTGAGGATACAAGGAGAAGAAATGATCAGCAAGCCAGAAAGAGCCCTCATCAGGAACCACATCTGCCAGCATCTTGATCTTGAACTTCACAGCCTCCAGAACTCTGAGAAATAAATGTCTGTTGTTTAAGCCACTAGTTTATGGTATTTTGTTCTGGCAGCCTGAGTTAAGACAGGTCACATGGTACAAATGTGTGTTGGGAGGTTGGAGGGCAATGTATACTGACTGAGGAATGGTTAGATAGCAGCTTCTCTGAACTGCACTCCTGACAATGAACATGCCTCTGTTCAGGTTACCATGAAAGCAAATTGTATTGGGTCTTGTTTTCCTAATCTCATAATTAGGGGACTTTGATTAGAAAACCTCTAAGGTCACTTTGAGGGTTACCACTTTACGTTTATAGATCTATATTAGTTTTAATGATACTTGTTTTGCAATAATAAAATGAAGGTGTCTAGGGAAGCGTAGGATAAAAATTAGAATAACTAAAAACTTAGTTATGAAAAGAGAGGCAAGGTTTTCCATAATGAATTGCTTATAAAAACTACCAAAGATGTTTGTTTGGGCAGGTGAAGACAAGTAGAGTAATTTAAAGTATAAAAGATTTCCTTTGTTTAAGGGATGCAGTTATTAATGACTAACTCTATGTAACAAAAGATTTTTCCAAGAGGTGATTTTATTAGACATTAAAAGCGGTTCACATCTCAAGTAGGTAAATATCAAAGTGTGGAATTTCTCATCTCTTGTCATGTGATGTATTTATAAGGTGCTGATAAAACTCTCATGAGTCACAAATTTATCATGTGAAATTTGCAGTTCAAAATCATATGTATGTAATGACATAGAATAAAACAGAAGTACCCAGCATTAACATTTTAATATATAGTATAAGTCTATTTGTGTCTATATAAATAGCTATACATATAAATAATGTATATTTATTTATGACAAATTTATTTAAATATAGAATTATATGTAAACTATAAATTTATAACAATTACACATATAATTATAAATTTACTGCACTTTTATATATACATTTACATATACTTTTATAAACTCATAATTTCATATTTATAAAATAATTATTACTGACCTCCCAATTCATCAGTATCAGGAGGGTGTTCAATATCAAGAAAACTCTATCCAGCCCTGCATATTTTCAGCATTTTTATTTTGCTATTCTATTTCCCGGCAATTGTAATATGTCAGTTATATCATGAGTTGAAGCTACAGAACAGTCACCTTTCTAGCACTGTTTCAACCTTGACAGTAATTCCCTTGGGCAGAAGACTCTTGCCTAATACATCTTTGTTAGCCCATAAAGACTAGTAAGATGTCTTGCCAGGAGGTGCTGGAAACCAGTAGATATTTATTTAACGAATTGGTTTGAAAATGAATAAACAACCACAACAGAAGTTGACTAGAGTACTGATAATGCTGGAACACAACACAGTGAAAGCACAAGCAGAGAGTGGATTACAGTGGTTCAGTCCTGAATGTAGAGTGAGCCCCAATGTCACATTTCAGCTCTGCCATTTACAAACTAAATAACTTAGGGCAAATTACTTAATCTCATTAAAGCTTACTTTTCTTATCTATAAAACAAATGAGCTGCTCTGAAGGTAAAATGAGATAATGCTCAGTAAAATGTTTAGCACAGAGTATACTCTGATAACTTTTTAAGCTATTTTTATGAAAAGTAACAATTGCAGAAATAGTTAATAAAATTATATAGGCCTCCTTTTTTGTTAATTATTGGCATTTTCACTAACGAGATGTGATTTTAGGAACTGCTTTGGTAAGAAAGGGAAGATTTGAAGTCCTGAGGGGCGGCATTCCAGGAGCAGGGTATAGCCTATGAAGGTTGGAAGGTAGGGCTTGGAATGACCAACAGATGTTCTGGACATCTGGGAATTTCCAGACAAGTTAACGGCACACAGCAATCTAGAAGAGAACTTTAATCTGGACATAAATGCATTAGGAGGCTCCAAGTGAGCTCTTGGAAGAAGGAAGCCATGATCAATGCCTTATGCAGAAAAGTAACCTGGCCACCAGCATAAGGAATGAGCAAAGAGAAGGCAGTTTTGAAGGAAAATCCTGAGCTAAGATTAGGAAGTGACCCCCTAAGTCACTGGACCCCCAGGATCAGAATTATGAGTTTAGAAGGATAAACAGCAGGAATTGGCATTTGGGCAGGGTGGCACCTTTACAAGGAGGCTTCCTCTGGGAAATTCTCCAAGAGCTTTGAACATCCGAGTGTGATGACATCACTTTGTACTATAATTATGTATCTGCTGTTGTCTCCTCTAGAGAGTGTGATGTAGGACATTGGAACTCACTGAGCTGTTATTTGGAAGTGTGCCCAGTGGGGCTGTGGCTGTGAAGATGGAAGAGCTTGAAGGCCTCACAGCTGGAGTCGGGTGGGGTGTGAGTAGACATATGGACAAAGGGTTGCATTGGTGATTATACTTTATTCCTATAGGGAGACAAGAAGGATTGTTAAAGCAGGAGTATGATATGAACAAAATTGTACTTACAAGTACCTCTTCGCTAGAGTCGTGAAGGATAGATAGTAGAAGACTGGTGGCAGAGACACCAGAAAATAAGTCATTAAGGTTTCAGGTCAGTGGTAAGGCCTGCCTGTTGTCTTAGTCCATTTGGATGCTATAAAACATACTGTAAACTAGATATTTATAAACAATAGAAATTTATGTCTCACAGATCTGGAGTCTGGGAATGGGAAGTCCAACGTTAAGGCACTGTCAAATTCAGTATCTAGCAAAGAGCGCTTTCTGGTTCAAGATGGTGCCTTCTGTCTGTCTTCACATAGTAGAAATGGTGAGGATCTCTTTTGGGCCGCTTTTATAAAGGGACTAATCTCATTCATGAAAGGCTTCATCCTCATGACCTAATGACCTCCCAAAGGCACTACTTCCTAACACCATCACATAAGGGTTACAATTCAAATGTGTGAAGTTGGAAGGAACACAAACATTCAGACCATTACACGTTGCCCAAGAAATTGGTGAGGGGAAGAAGAGTAAGGAATGGATTATAGTGATGCCTTAGAAGATGGAATTCATGGAAACCCACAGCCAATGACAGGCCTGGATTCAGATAAAGATGTAAATTTGGTAGAAGAAATCAAAGGGAGTTTTCACTTTCACTGACCTCTTTTTTTTTTTTTTTCATTTTATTTTAAAGTAGGAAGCAAAGGCCTGGTGATGAGAATAAGGAGGCTAAAGCTGGACTAAGGGGCCTGAGGTTGTGCAGAAGGTTTGGGATGGGAGAGGGCATGCATCCAAGTCAACCGAGAAGAATATCGTGCACCTCTGATACACTGACATGCATGGTTTCAGGAGTGAAGCAAGTTGAAGGTTGAGTTGATGTAGGTTTGGAGATTTATAGAGAATATCAGGAAAAAAACAGCCTGGCTAAGCAGGTGTTTAGTATTTGTTGAACAAATAAATGCTTGCCTGTACACTGTTTAAAAGGAATTTGTTAGGGATATAGTGCAAGAAAATAAAGATCTAGCAACAGGTAACTAATCTTATTTCCCAAGACATCTTTATCAGAGAAGCCTCATGTGACCCAGAGTAGGTTCAGGCCGTCTTGTATGCCCCATGGCACTTGGTGCCTTCCCTGCATTGGATTTTGCTTATGTATCATTTAGAAGTAGGAAATTCATGACTATTTGTGTGATGTCACCATCCCCAGGGATCTGTTATTTCTGTTTTGTTGACATGGTATCCTACATGCTGACACACAGTAGTCCCTCCATCAATCTATAGGGCTGGATATATAGATGTTAATGGAGGGAATGGCATGCATTTTTTAATATTTTGTTGCTTGATGGTCTCTCATAAGGTTTTGTGAATTGCTTTATTTAGCAAGAAGACTGGTAAATTAAATCACAAATGGTACTTTATTGGAATATAGTCTCTCTGGCTCATAAGGAAGAGAAATTTGTGTAATTACATCAAAATTATATGGATATTACACAGTGATTAGATAAATAAATATAAAACTCTATCGCTTCAGGGCAACTTAAACCTAGCCTCTGTAATAATTACACTTAACCTTGACATTATTTGTAGTTTCTTTTTCCCCCTTATCATACGTTTTATCATACTAAGTGTTTTAAACTGGATAATGCTCAAAAGTAGCGCATGATGTGTATTATTATAGAAATCAACACTTGCCTTATTAACAGATGCTTTCTACTTGGGGCTTGAAATGAAGAAGCTGATATTTTTCTAGAATGCATCTAGTAGCAATTTTATTACTAAAACTGAAAAAAAAATCTTTTTAGGTACCAAATATATCTGGTCTGTGACATGTCAGATTTCTGAATTCTTACACTGCCGTTTCCTATAGAAATCTGGAAGTGTGTTATTAAAAGTTAAACTGTTGTGTAGATTGTCTACCTAATTTCATAATGTTTAGTTTAATAGATATGAAATCTATGTCACATCTACTATGTGGTCTTTATATCTTAGTTATATTTAGAATTTTGATCAATAGATTTCTGTAGAGCATTATTGAACTTTCCCTTTTTTAATTATTTAAATAAGATTTTACATCATAAAATGTGATTTTATTTAACAGCACAATTATGTTATTCAAAAATGAGTCCATCAAATGAAAACATTCATAAATTCAAATCAGAATGAAATATAAATGCAAAATTTCAAACCCAAATCACTGTTTATATTTTTAAATATTCTATATTTCCTCACCTTAAAAATTGCACGCTATTCACAAGTCTTACTAAAGAATATTTTTGTTCAGCTAACGTCAAACTGTAGATTATTTACATAGTGAGTTACATACTACCTATCTTTTCCTCTGCCAAGCTGTATTCCAGACTGTCATAATTAATTAAGTAGGTGAATGAATCTCTGATGGGTTGCATGTCTGTTTCTATACTCCTCAGAGAGTTTCTCTCTTCCACTGTGTTATAAAAAGCCAAGTAAATTGGGTCTCTGTTACTGCTCCAGGTTATTATGAAAATAAACATCTGGTTTTACCTTCAGAAAGTAGCATTGGTTGTTCACAATTAAAGATATGCATTTGTACATTAGCCTAAAATTTAGTTTATGAAATTATAATGAGATTGTTATATAACTCATTCTGCAAGAATATTGTCAAACAAAAAAATCTGTGTCTGTCTTTCTCACTGAAATATTGTGAGAGTTAATGAGGCATTTGTGGTTAGATTGTGCAATCCTTTCAGGAATCTCAAAGTAAGAACAAGATAGCACTTCCTTTTGAAAGGCATATGTTTTACTGTCAAACCAAACTTAAAGCAGTCAGAATGATACACATTTCTGAGTTAACTTCCTGCTTTCTTGGACATTTCAAAATTATTGATATTCCAGTGTGACAGAAGCCCAGTTATGAAGGAACCACGTTGGTGGAAAACATTATTACCCAACTTTCAGTCAAATGATAGAACATGGATATATAATATTCAAAGAAAAGAAAATGAGAAGCTGAAGTCATGCATAAATTTAAAACTTCAAAACAAAT
>PVKP010035214.1:0-23487 GCA_004027715.1 Plecturocebus donacophilus | reverse complement strand
TTCTCAAATCCTCAACCACCCGCTCCAGAGCCGCGCGGGTCCCAGTCACCTTTTCAGGGGCTCCTCCCATTCCCACCCGCGGCGCCAGCCCCAAATCCCCGATCCAACCCCAATCCGCGATCCCAAATCTGCTTTCTAGCCCAGAATCCGCGAGGCAGCCGGGTCCACCACAGCCTTCAGCAGCGACGCTCGCAGCCTCCGACCTCTCGGACCGAGCCAGCCCCGCTAAGCCGCTGGGCGGCGCCTGCCCGCTGTGGCCCCCGGCCGGGAAGCAGCTCCCAGGCGCGCGCAGGCAGGTGGGGCTGCAGCTCCGGACAGGCGCCGCTGGGCTCCGGGTTCTCCTGGGCGCGCCCGGCTGACCCAGGACCACAGGCGCAGGATCGCGGGCGCGCAGCCCGCCCGGCCTGAGGGGGAGGGACTGTCTGACCCCGCGGCCGCCCCACTCCTCCTCGAAGGGAGATCGGGTCTGGCAAGGGCACTCGCGGCCACGGAGCGGCTTCACGGACGGCTTGGTTCAGCGCTGAGGTTCTGGCCCGGGGTCTGCCTGGCAGGCGTCAGGGAGTGGGAGAGGCATGGAAATCCGGAGTTGCTCCTTCCCCCACCCGTCCTCACGGCTGCCCATGCTGATGCGCAGTGTGCAGCTGCAGCCGTAGCACTGGCGGGGATGGCGGAGCGTCCCTTGGGTGGTGTCAGGGTCGCCGAGTGCACAGCCCACCTTGCCTGAGGGTCCGCTACTCTTGGACACCTCTCCGGATCCTGGGCCCCTGCGCCGAGCACCGGGCATCCACACCGATGAGACTGAGCGACTGCTGGGGGCGACCGCCTGACTTTGCCGCCTGGGCGCCCCGCCTCAGGATCCCTACTGCTGGGGGTGTGGGCCTGATATGGGGTGTCCAGACACTTGCTGCCCACGCGACACGTCTCGGCTGCAGGGGTGACTTGGACGCCGGCGGGAGCTGGGGGTCCGGGTACCCGATGTCCTCAGGGTCAAGTGCATGCCCGCCCACCTGAGGGTCTGCTCGGCCTTGGCCTCCTCTAACAGCGCAGAGGCCACTGGGAGGCAATTTAGGAATGCCTAAATTATTTCTCTGTCTTTGAGAAATAAGTGGTGATATTTTTTGTTTTTGTTTTGTTTTGTTTGATAGTGTCAGCAGAAAACAAAGCTGATGCAGAGGTGAAGCTCCACAGCCAGTTCCTCTGTTGAGTACCTCCAGACATAAATGTTCACTCTAACTGCCTTGGTTGTCACTTACATATATGTACAGACCAGTTCAATCACAACTCTTGGATTTTGAATTACTTAATACCCAGTTATTTCACAATGATTTAATACTCAAACTATTTTTAATAGTTTACCATCTCTGCAATCCTGAATTAATTTTTTCTTTGTTTATAAGACAATTGCATTACTAAGATCAAAATCACAAAACATTTTCACATTTCATTGGGTTAAAAAAGCATTAAAACATATTGTACATAATAGATGTCAAAATATATTTGTTTCAGCATAAAAATTATTAATTTGCAAAATTTTTGTATGTTTAGCTACATTCCTATGATTCTTTAACTTTGGTCCCCCAAATCTCATGTTCTCCCCTTTCAAAACCAATCGGGACTTCCCAACAGTCCCCCCACAACAAAGTCTTAACTCATTTCTGCATTAACCCAAAAGTACACAGTCCATAGTCTCATCTGTGAAAAGGCAAGTCCCTTCCACCAATGAGGCTGTAAAATCAAAAGAAAGCTAGTTACTTCCTAGATACAACAGGGTTACAAGCATTGGGAAAACAGTTGTTCCAAATGTGAGAAATTGGCCAAAATAGAGGGGTGAAAGGTCTGAACCAAGTCTGAAATGAAATAGGCCAGTCAAATTTTAAAGGTCCAAAATAATCTCCTTTGAGGCCAGGTCTCACTTCCCTAACCCAAAGCCTAACTCTAAAATTAACACCTAACCCCTAATTTTAACTTTAACAATGAACGCTAACCCTCACAATAACACCACCTAAACCCAAACTCTAACACTGACCCTCTAACCCTAACCTGAAACGCTACTTTTAAACATAGTCCTAGCGCTGGCCCTAGCCCTAACTCTAACCCTAATGCTAAGCCTTGCCCTAGGCCTAACTCTAACCCTAACCCTAGCCCTAATTCTAACCCAAACCCCTAACCCTAACCCTCTAACCCTCACCTGAACCTTAACCCTAAACCCAACCCTAACACCCAACCCTAAACAAACCCTAACCCTACCCCTAACCCTAATCCTAATCCTAACTTTAACCCCAATCCTAACCCCCTGACCCTATTTCTAACCATAACCCTAACCCTAAAACCCTAACCTTTACCATAACCACTACCCTAAATCCTACCCTAAACTGCAAATCTTAACCCTAACCCTTAATCCTAATCCCTAACCCTAACCTTACTCTGACTACCTTTAATTCTAAATCTAACCTAAACATAACCCTCAATCATAAACCCTAACATTACTTTTACCCACTCTAATCCTTACCTTAGGCTAAACCTACTCTAACCTGTATGTAACCCTAATCCAAAACCTCACTAAAACTTTCACCCTAATGCTTCACTGTAATTCCCACCTGTCAACCTAACCCGATTAATCAGCCTAATCTCTCCAGCTAATCTCTACTATGGAGCACCAAACCACCAACCTGAACCTCCTATCTTGGAGCCCTTATACCATAATCTTTAACTGGTAAACTCTTAGCCTTCAAAGCCCTATGTCCTGATTTTTTAATAGCCTTACATGCTAATTCTGTAAATACTAATTGCAATCTATACCCACTCCCATCCTGATCCATCCTATGCAGTGTCATGCCATTTCAAGGACTGATATCTACAGATCTATAACCTCGGAAATGCAGACTTAGTAATCCTCAACAAAACAACAGTAAACTTAAACCAATGGCATTTGGAAAGGATCAAACACCACGAACGTGATTTCTTTATCCCAGATAATCAATGCTGGTTCCACACACTAATGCCATCCATGTAGCACACTGTATTACTAGAATGAATAGAAAACACTCCATAATTCTCTCAACTGATGCAGAAAGGGCTTCCAACAAAGTCCAACACCATGTCACGATAAAAAACACTCACAAACCTAGAAATAGAAGGACATTTCTTAAACATGATAAAAAGCAATTTTGTAAAACCAACAGTAAACATGCTCAGTTGTCATCACTGAAAGGTTTATTCCTAACAGAATAACAAGGCACAGATACCTACTTTCACTCTCATATTTAATAGTATATAGGAAGTTACAGCTAGGGTAATTACATAAGAAAATGAAAAAAAAAAAACAACTATTCAAAGATCAATCATCACCTGACCTCATACACAGAAATTCCTAAGGAATCCTTAAAAACTTATTAGAGACAGTGAACAAATTTGGAAAACATACGAGCACAATACCCACACAAACATCCATTTTATTTTTATTATTATTATTATTGAGATGGAGTTTCACTCTTGTCACCCATGCTTGAAACCTCCACCTCTCAGTGTCAAGCAATTCTCCCACTTCAGCCTCCTGAGTAGCTGGAATTACAGGCATGTGCTACCATGCCCAGATAATTTTTGTATTTTTAGTAGAGATGGGGTTTTGTCAGGTTGGCCAAGCTGGTCTCTGACTCCTGACCTCAGGTGGTCTATCCACTTTAGCTGCCCAAAGTGCTGAAATTATAGACGTGAGCCACCACGCCTAGCAGAAAAATACATTTTATATGTATACACTATCAATGAATAATCTGAAAGGAAATTACAAAAATTCCACTGTATATAATACCAATAGCAGTAATATACTTAGGGATAAATGTAATCAGAGGGCAAGTCAGATGAGAAAAATTCATTTAAGACTTCTGGCCTCCAGAACTGTTAGATAAGACATTTATGCTGTGCCCAAGGCAGGAGGAACACTTGAGGCCAGGAGTTCAAGACAAGGCTGGGCAACATAGCAAGACCCCAAGTCTACAAAAAATTTAAAACTTAGGCATGCTGGTGCATGCCTGTAGTCCCAGCTACTTGAGAGGCTGAGGCTGGAGGATTGCTTTAGCCCAAGAGTTTGAGGCTGCAGTGAGCCAAGATCTTACCCTTGCACTCCAGCCTGGGCCACAGAGCAAGAGCTTGTCTTAAATACAATTTCTGTTGCTTGAGGCCACCAAGTTTGTGATACAATTTGTTACAGCAGCCTTAGAAGACTAATACAGTAATAAAGTAATAGACATTCTTTTCTTGATTTATGATTTAAAACTGTTTTAATAGAAGAATAAATTTTCATGTTAAAAAATTTTTTAAAAAACATTGCTTAAGGAAATTAAATTATGAAAATCCCAAAGGCCTTGGGACAGAAATGGGAAAGCTAATCCCAATGTTCATATAGAATTTCAAAGCACCCTGAATAGCCAAACCAATCCTGAAAAATAACTCCAAATTTGGAAGTTTGCACATCCCAATTTCAAATCTTATTATAAAGCAACAGTAATCAAAACAGTGTGATACTGCAACAAAAATAAACAGATCAACTGAATTGAATTCGGAGTCCAGACATAAAACAATACCTCTATGCTCAAATGATTTTACACACAGTCCATAACCATTAAATTGGGGAAAGAATGCTGTCCTCAACAAGTGATGTCAGGCACCTTGCTATCCACATAAAGGGACATGAAATTGTATTCTTACCTCATACCACATTTAAAAATTAACTTAAAATGGATCAAAGATGTAAATATGGGAAAACTAAAAACTCTAGAAGAAAACATACAGTTAAGCCTTCACGATACTGGATGGAGCAATGTTCTCTCAGATCTGACACCAAAAGCACAAACCACATAAGGAAAAGTAGATAAATTGATTTTCTCAAAATTCGAAACTTTTATGCCTTGAAAGACACGATGAAAAAAGTTGAGAGACAAAATTGTTAGAAAAGGAAAAACAACTATCTTCTCCTAGCACACTCTCAACACTGAACATGGAACACTTCTATTACCAGATGCATGGGTTTTTTTCCCCACACAGACCAAATCCTGGGTACCAGCTGGGTGTCCTACAGTGCGATCCAATTCTGACACTACCAGGAGAAAGCATCAGACCCCACAGGCTAAGGGATCAGTCCTAGGAACACAGGTCATGCAGCTTGTTGCTTGCAACACATGAGAGGATGGTAAACATGAGGATGGTAAAAAGAAAGTGACTTTAGGCCAGAGCTTAGCTGAAGGGAATATACATGCTCCTGACTTAAGAGAACTGTGTCCACTTTCAGGGCAGAAAGCAGGAGCTTTGAAAGAGGGACTTGCCAGAATGGCATGCCAAGGGTAGGCTGAGGAGGTACAGGGTCTATGGGACTTGCTCTGATGTTTTATCCATTACATGGTCTTGCTAGTAGCATCATGGGTAGAGTTAGGTTTTAAATTGACTGTTGTCTCCTGGCAATCTCCTGGTGGGGAAGAGTTTGGAGGTGCCTAGTTTGTTTCAAGGTTTGGCCCCTGGAACTTCTAAGTAAACACACAGAAAAGCTTGCAGTATAGGAAGTGTCTAGTGGAGAGACAGTAAAGTTTATAACTGCATTCCTAAAGAGCTAAGTAGGAAGTGCAGGAGAAGGAAAAAGGTAAAAGTAATACACTCCTTCTTTAAGAAAATAAGGATACTCAGTTACAAGACTCTAACCACTTCAGATGCCAATCTCAAACAGTAGGTTCCCAGATTACCTTCCGTCTGACTTGGCTACAGATTGGAGGCTCCCACATCCCCCTTATTTGGTTCAGCAATTTGCTACAGCACATTACAGAACCCACAAAAACAGTGTACTTACTATTGCTGATTTATTACCAAGGATATTTTAAGGCTACAAATGAACAGGCAGAGGAGATACACAGGGTAAGGTGTATGGAAGGGGTGCAAGCCTCCCATGTCCTCTCCAGATACGACCCTCCCAGACCCTTCCCATGTTCAGCAACACAGACACTCTCCCAACCTCGTCCTGCATTACACAGGCAGACTGGTTATGTCAGTGGCCCTAGGAGATCAACTCAAGCATCAGCACCTCTCCCCTTCACAGAGATGGGAGGGGAGACGAAATTTCAAATTCTCTAATGACAAGATTGGTTCCCTTGGCAACCAGCCCCACTGAGGCTGTCCAGGTGCCCTCAGCCATCAGTCATCTCATTAGCATACAAGACACATCACTTCATATGTTCCAAAGGCTTAGAGCTGTACCTCAGGACATGGGGGCAGAGTCTACACATTAAGCCTTATTATGTTCCAGTAACCCACAGAATGGAAGAATAAATCTGCACGTTAGATAATTCATAAGTGTCTATTATCCAGAATGTATAAATAACTTTTACAACTCAACAACAAAGACAATCCAATGTAAAAATTGACAAAGGACTTTAATACACACTTCACCAGCAAGCACCTGAAAGATGCTTAACATCATTAGTCATAACTGAAACCATAAAGAGATACCCCCTTAACTCACACTAGAATAGTTATACTAAACAACAAATAAGTGTTGACAAAGATGTGCTGAAACTTGAACTCTTATTTATTTATTTTTTTTTTTTTTGAGATGGAGTCTCACTCTGTCACCCAGACTGGAGTGCAGTGGTGCAATCTCGGCTCACTACAACCTCCACCTCCTGGGTTCAAGCAATTCTCCTGCCTCGGCCTCCTGCATAGCTGGGACTACAGGCGCACACCACCACACCCAGCTAATTTTTGTATTTTTAGTAGAGACAGGGTTTCACGATGTTGGCCAGGATGGTCTCAATCTCCTGACCTTGTGATCCCACCTACCTCAGCCTCTCAAAGTGCTGGGATTACAGGCATGAGCCACTGCACCTGGCCTGAAACTTGAACTTTTTTTTTTTTTGAGACTGAGTCTCTCTGTCACCAAGGCTGGAGTGCAGTGGCCCGATCTCAGCTCACTGCAACCTCCGCCTCCCAGGTTCAATCGATTCTCCTGCCTCAACCTCCTGAGTAGCTGGGATTACAGGTGCCCTTCACCACACCCAGCTAAATTTTTTGTATTTTTAGTAGAGATAGGGTTTCACCAAGTTGGCCAAGATGGTCTCAATCTCTTGACCTTGTGATCCTCCTATCCTGGCCTCCCAAAATTCTGGGATTACAGGTGTGAGCCACTACGCCTGGCCTGAAACTTGAATGCTTAAACATTGCTTGTGACAATATGAAATGTTGCAGCCTAACATGTAAAATAACTTGATGTTTCTTCAAACAGTTACAAATAGATTTATCATATAACTCAGTGATTTCAGTCCTAAGTATATATCCAAAGGCCTAAAAACAGATGTTCAAACAAACACTTGCATGCTCTTTAAATGTGTCAAGGTCATAAATATAAAGGCAGAATGGAGAAAAACACATTATACTCCCATGTGAGGCAGGAGGTAAAAGTGAACTGGGTTTGTGGATTGGATTATTAAGTGAAAACCATGTTGATTTCCTGATCTAGGGGTTATGTGGTGGTTGCTCAGGAGAGTGTTCATGCTTTGGGTAAAATGTACTGGTATATTTTGTGGGACATTGCAAATCTGGTACAGCAATAACTGCTGGGGAATCTAAGAAACAGGTTGTACTTGGTACTAGTACTGGAAGTTTCCTACAAGTATGACATTATTGGAAAGTAAATTACTCTTTTTTGAGACAGAGTGTTGCTCTGTCACCCAGTCTAAAATGCAGTGGTGTGATCTCAGCTCACTGCAACCTCTGTCTCCTGGGTTCAAGCGATTCTCCTGCCTCAGCCTCCCAAGTAGCTGGGACTACAGGTGTGTGCCACCATGCAAGGCTAATTACTGTATTTTTAGTAAAGATGAGGTTTCACCATGATGGCCAGGCTGGTCTTGAACTCCTCACCATGTGTGATCTGCCCACCTCAGCCTCCCAAAGTGTTGGATTACAGGCGTGAGCCACTGCTCCAGGCCAGTAAATGACTTTTTAAAACAACCATATCAATACCATGCCAGCAATGCAGAGACATCATCAAAATCCATTATAGAGGCAACAGTTCAGCCAAAGCTGTGAAACCGTCATAAAAGTCTCAATGTCATCAGAGTCCACTAAGTGGATATTGTTATATTTATTAGTATTAGAGGCTACTGTGTAGATATATTAGTGTTAGGGCATGGTGTGGATATTAGATTAGTGTTAGGGCACGGTGTGGATATTATTTTGGTGTTGGAGAATGATGTGGATATTATATTAGCATTAGGGCACAGTGTGGATATTATATTAGTGTTAGGATACACTGTGGATATTACTACATTAGAATTAGAAGCAATGGTGTGGATTTTAGATTAGCATTAGGGTATGCTGTGGATATTACTACATTAGTCTTAGAAGTGAGGGTGTGGATATTAGATTAGTGTTAGGGCACGGTGTGGGTATCATATTAATGTTAGGGCACAGTGTGATTATTATATTAGAGGCCACTGTGAGAATATGTATTAGTAGCTGCTGTGTCTTGGATAATGACATCAGGGTATAGTCAAAGCAGTAGGATGTGCAGGTTTCATTTTCTAGATGAAGTTCTTCCTCTGCTGAGTACTCTAAAGACTCTCTCCTCTGCACTCAGGAAGCTTTTTATTCACCAATGAGCAGCACCAAGTTGATGTGACTCTCATGCTGTCCTGAGGAAATCTAAACTCTCCTTGCTGCTTCTGGGGTCTCAGAGGGAAGTTGGTCACGGGGGTGTTCACATGCCCTCGGGTGGCGTCAGGGCCCAGCACAGACGCTCTTGCTCAAAGTTAGTTGGCAGATGTGCGCCCTGTCCTGGCTGTCCCAAAATACCTATAAAATTCAATATTCAGTGTATTCAGTGTCATAATGTTGGAAATTCAAACCAAAATGAAGCCCACTATGTCCATATCCTTTTCAAAAATAGTGATGAAAAAATTATTTGGAAGTCGTAAGCAATAAAATTAATATGTTCACAAAGTAAAACATAAAAACTCACTCAAAATAGTCCAGAGACGGCCAGGCATGGTGGCTCACACCTGTAACCCCAGCACTTTGGGAGGCCAAGGTGGACAGATCAGGAAGTCAGGAGTTTGAGACCAGCCTGGCCAACATAGTGAAATCTCATCTCTACTAAAAATACAAAAACTTAGCTGGGTGTGGTGATGGGTGCCCGTAATCCCAGTTACTTGGGAGGTTAAGGCAGGAGAATCACTTGAACCTGGGAGGCAGAGGTTGCAGTGACCAGTGCACCCCAGCTCAGGTGACAGTGTGAAACTCTGTCTCTAAATAAACAAAATAGTCCAGAGGCTATAACTTGAAATGCAAACATATAAAAAGTCTAAAAGAAAATCTATGTGACATCAAGTTTGGTGTTGAGTTTTAACACATAATACCAATTCTTAAAAATATTGATAACACAGACCATAAAACTAAATTTTCTACTGTGAAAAACCCTATTCAGAAAAAAAAGACAGTGAGAAAATATTTACAAAATACATATGTGATTTTTAAAACTATATTGAAAATACACAAAGAACTCTTCAAAGGAACACTAAAAAATCTGACAATGCAATTAAAACTGGGTAAATATCTGAACAGACATCCGGCCAAGAACGTATATAGACAGCAAATAATCAAAAGGATGCCCAAGATGGTTTCTCACTAGGAGACTGCAAATTTTAACAGCACTGAAATATCACTGCACACCTAGTGCAGTGCTCAGCAACACCAGCTGCAGGTTGAAGAACAACTGTCATTCACTGCTGGTAGAATGCATTAATGGTACAGCCACTTTGGGAGATAGCTTGGAAGTTTTTCTCAAAGATAAACAAGTCTTACCTTACAATCCCACAAATGCACCCCTAAATTATATATGATTAGACAGTTGCTTTGAAAAATTATGTTTAAACAAAATCTGGCATGTAATTACATACAAGCAGCTCTACTCATAACATCCAAAACTTAAAGTAATGAGAACGTGCTTCAATAGATGAATGCATAGTCAACTTGAAGTACAACCATGCAATGGAACACCGTTTAGTGACAGAAAGGAATGAACTGTCCAGCCATGAAAAGAAATGAATGAATCTTGTATGTGTGCTGCTAAGTGAAGGGTGGCAGTATGAAGAGACTACACATTATATGACTCCATATGACATTCCAGAAAAGCCACAACTACAGAGATGAAAATCAGATCAGTAACTGTCTGGGATAGGGATCTGAAGTATTCTGTATGATACTTAAGTGGTAGATACCTGATACTATACATTTGATAAAACCCATAGAATTTTAAAGCCCAAAGAACAAATCACAATCTATACAAATTAAATTATTTAGGATGTGTAAGTATCTAAGGACAAAATACAGAATATGACCAGGAATCTAACTGTATTACCAATTTATGTTGCAAGTGGTAGACCAAAGGTGCTGACCTATGTCATTTTGGAAATGAGTAGCATCCACAGACTAAAAGCAAACTCGAACAGCCAGATGAAGAGATGCACAGGGCGAGGTAAGTGGAAGGGGTGCAGTGGACTCCATTTTATAAAGTTATTTCCCATAGGGATAATAGTTGCTTTTGAAACGACTGTATCTGTAAAAAATAATAATAATAATAATAATAATCCCAATTTTCCTCTATACTCTCAACATTTCATTTCTGACAACAAACTGTGGGGGGTAGGGAGGTTGTTGCCCACATCAATCAATTTTCCAACTCTCTAGGCAACAACTGGGTGTCCTATAATTCAATTATGACTAATCACCTGGAGTTAGTACAGACCCTACACGTTAAGGCTTAGGAACACCAGACTGTCCCCAACCTTAGATGCCAATCACAAGTAGTGAATCCCCAGTTTACCCAAACTTCTATATGACTTGGCTAAAAACTAGGGTTCCTCAGGTTTGATAACCTGCTATGATGGTTCATGGAACTCAGGGAAACACTTCCTTATGTTTACTAGTTATGATGACGTCAATGTGTGCATACCCCCCAAATTCCTAAGTTGAAGCATAATCCCCAAAGGGCTAGTATTAAAGAGGTAACTGAGAGGTGATTGGATCATGAGGGTGCTGCCCTCATGAATGAAACCAGTGCCCTTATAAGAGAGTCTAGGAGCCCTGTTCTGCCATGTCAGGACATGGCTAGACGGCACTATCTATGAGAGATGAGCCCTCACTAGACATCAAATCTGTCAGCCTTGATCTGGGACTTTCCAGATTCCAAATTTTAGATGTTTTAATGGAAGCTTCATCATGTAGACATGACTGATTATTAACTCAATATCCAGTCCCCTCACACCCTCAAAGGATTGCATGTGAAACTTAAAGTTACAAGCTTACCATGGCTTGGTCTTTCTGATGACCATACCCCATCCTGAAACCATCCAGGAACCCACAGAGGGTCCTTATTAGAACAGAAGACATTCCTAACACACAGGAGATTCCAAGGGATTTAGGAACTCCACGTCAGGAACCAGGGTCAAAGTAGAAATATTAGAACACAAGATGCTACTAGTACCCCTAATGTTGAGTAAATTATAGAAGTTTTAGGAGCTCTGTGCCAGGAACTGGAGACAGAGACCAAACAAATATTTCTTATTAAGTCCCAACCTGGAATCCAGATCAAGAATGAATTCCTTGTCCCCAGTGCAACAGAGGATGAAATAAATGGCAGACAGTGGGAGCCAGGTTCCTCACTGCTGAGTGAGAAGTTACAGATGAAACATGGGGGAAGCCTAGAATGAGCTCTGTGATAATGAATGAAGAGTCTACTGATTGGAGACATAAGTATAAACTCACATCTAGCTTCATATATACACAGATGGATCCACGTGGAAACCTGTATAATTAAGTTGGTACATATAAGTTAGAATACACAGATACTGCTTTGCACTGTCAGCTCTAAGGGTCATGATGCAATGAGCACATTTAATGGCTGGAGTTTTTAACACCATTCTCTAACAACAGAAATCAGTGCTCTTTGAAGAAATGGCTGAAACCAAGACTGGAACAGAAAATATATGAGCCAGGGTACCTTTGAAATAACAGAAACTGAAAAAAAAAACCCCATGAAGTTATGTCAAAGGAGCCAGTGGAAAGAGCTCCCAACAGCCATGATTATAAATGAAGAACAACAAAATACTGTAGAATGGATAACAACCAAAAGATTAAAGTAACTGTCTGAGTGTCCATACCGGTTTAAACCAATGATTATATAGATACACAGACGGGCTGAATAGAAATTTCCTATGCAGAAGAATTCCTAATACCTGATACAGACATTCAGCCATCAAGGACATGCAGCTAACTCACCACTCCTTAAGTGCGGGCTCTGCATGGTGACTTCCTCCAAAAGCACACATACAATATAGACATGGGAAAAAAGTAATTTCACAGTGAGAAACCTGAAAACACTATCTCACCCGGGTGATAAAATTTAACATTAATGGTGATAACACATCTTGAGAGCATGAAGTGACTACAGTAGCACTTGCAAACCAAAACTACAATTCAAAGGCCCTTCCCTCAACCATCTGTATAGACTCCCTCCTCTTCCCCAGGGGACACCAAAACTAACCTGGAAGACTGGTTCAGGCCTTGATGGGAAATGGGTGGTCAGATATGACTCATTTTGCCCTTCTCCCTTTCAGAATTCAGGAAAAGCCAATCAGCAATTAACATCAACACAGACCTTAAATCTGTAAGAAACATTTACAATCTATTCTCTCTGAAGCCTGCTACCAGGGGGCTTCATCTGCATGATAAAACTTTGGTCTACATAACGCATTATCATAACTCAGATGCAGCTTTCTATTGATAATAACTCTTTCAACCAATTCCCAATCAGAAAACTGTAAATCTACCAATAACCTAACATACCCCTATCACTAAACCCTAAACTCTAATACTAGAACGAGCACTAACCCTAAACCTAACCCCTAAAAATATCCCACTAACACTGTATCTCTAACCCAACGCTAACTCCCAACCCTAACTGTAACCCTCTAACCTTAATACTAAACCCTTGACCTTTAAACTGACCCCCATCCTAATATTACCCTCACATCTCAACCCGAACACAAACACCAACACCTAACCCCTAACCCTAACCCTAAACACTAACCCTAACTCTAAACATAACCCCAAGCCTAATCCTTAACCCGAACCCTAACAACCCTAACCCCCAAACTGTAACACCTAACACTAACCCTAACCTTAAAATCCTAACTCTAATCCTAACATTAACCCTACCCTAAACCTAACCCCATCATAACCCTAACCTCAATCCCTAACCCTAACCAGTAACCCTAGCCCTAATCCTATCCCTAAACCCAAATATAACCTTGACCCCAACCCTAACCTCTAACCCTAAACCCCAACCCCTAACCCTAGCCCTAAAACCCTAACCCTAAAACACTAACCTTAACCCTAACCCTTACTCTAACCCCTAACCTTAGCCATAACCCCTAACTCCTAACCCTAACCCTAATCCTCACCCTAATATTCACCCTAAATCCTAACCCTATATGCAACCGTAACCCCAACCACACTACACACACAAGGACACACTGGTTCATATATTTGCTTGTCACTTACACTCACACTTACTCAGACACACTCACAGAAGCATAGGCATGCCCACACTGAAATCTTATTTCAGACTCCAAAGAACAAATAAGTGATAAACATATGATAAACAAGTTAAGCATGCTTAACTTGAAGTGTGAATTAAAACAACATGGAAATAAGTATCTTTGCCTGTCTGTGGCAAAAATTAAAAGGCTGATAATGTTTACTGCTGATGAAGATTACAGGCATTCTCTCGTTGATCCTAAGTCCTAACTATGACCTGATCCCACCCTTTCCTCTCATTCCTCACCTAAGTTTTCTCTCTGCTGAATTTTATCCTCCAAACTTTTATCTCTTCACACCCTAAATACTAAGCTATCCTATACCCAATCCCATCCCCGATGTAATACTAAAGCACACTAGTACATAGCATTACAAGGACCCAGAGGTATATCAATGTCTAGTGCAATTATAGATTTAATAACACTCAAGAAAATAATGGTAAATTGCTATGGGCACATCTTAAACAGATTATACACCATGATCGATGAATCTTTTACCCAGAAAACCAAGGTGGTTTTGCATCTGAAACCCATACCTGCATATACATTGAATAAACAGAACGAAGAAACACATACTGACTTCCCTAGATGCAGGAAATACTTTAAACCAAGTTCAACACCATTTAATCATAAAACACCCAACAAACTCGGGCTAGGAATTTTCTTAACATGACAAATGTCCTTTATGCCAAACCCATAACTAGCACCATTTCCACCATCAAGGCCCAATGCATCACTCCTAAGATCAGGAATACAGAACCAACGCTAATGTTCATCACGTGTATTCAACACTGTACTAGAAGTTCTATCCAGAAAAATTATGAAAGAAAAAGAGGTAAAGGCCGGGCACAATGGCTCATGTCTGTAGTCCTAGCACTTTGGAGGGCTGAAGCGGGCAAATCATGTGAGGTCAGGAATTCAAGACCAGCCTGGCCAACATGGTGAAACCCCATGTCTAATAAAAATACAAAAATTAGGTGGGCATGGTGTCCCATGCCTACAGTCCCAGCACTCCAGAGGCTGAGGAGCTAAAATCACTTAAACCCAAGAGGTGGAGGTTTCAGTGAGCCAAGATTCACCACTGCACTCCAGTCTGGGCAACACAGTGAGACTCTCAAAAAGAAAACAAAAGAAAAAGAAAAAGGATTCATATGTGTAAAGAAAAAGTAACATTGTCTATTCACACATCACATGACATATGATATAGAAAATCATGAAGAACCACCCAAATATTATTAAAACTAGGAAATAAATTCAGCAAACTTCCAGCACTAAATGTCAGTAAACAAAAATCTGCTTTATTTCTAGACACTACTAATAAACAGTATCAGAATGTAATATGGAAACAATTCCAGGCTGGGCATGGTTGCTCACACCTGTTATCCCAGCAGCTGGGGATGCTGAGGTGGGAAGATTGCTTGTACCCAGTTCAGCCTGGGCAACACAGAGATGTTAAAAAATTTAAAAATTAGCTGGGTATGGTGGTGCAGGCCATTAGTCCTAATTAACCAGGAGGCTGAGAAGGGAGAATTGCCTGGGCCCAGGAGCCACGTACACACCACTACACTCCAGCCTGGGTGATAAAGTAAGACCATGTGTCAAGGAAAGAAAATATTTCCATTTTTAAAAATCAGTAGGTGGGGCATGGTGGCTCACACCTGTAATTCCGGTGCTTTAGGAAGCCGAGGACAGAGTATTACTTGAGGCAAGGATGTTAAGGCCAGCCTGGGCAAGATAGTAAGACCCGCTCTGTTCAAAAAAGAAAAAGTCAGCAGGGTATGATGGTGTGCACCTGTGGTCCCAGCCACTTGGGAGGCTGAGGTGGGAAAATCACTTCAACTCAGGAGATAGAGGTTACAGGGAGCCATGATTGTGCCACTGTGCTCCAGCCTAAGAGACAGTGAGACTGTCTCCAAAAAAAAAAAAAAAAAACATCAGCTGGGCACAGTGGCTCATGCCTGTAATCCCAGCACTCTGGGACGCCAAGGTGGGCAAATCATGAGGCCACGAGTTCAAGACCAGCTTGAGCAACATGGTGAATCCCCATCTCTACTAAAAATACAAAAACTAGCCAACGCGCCTGTCATCCCAGCTACTCAGGAGGCCAAAGCAGGAGAACTGCTTGAACCCGGAAGGCGGAGGGTGCAGTGAACCAAGATCATGCCACTGCATTCCAGCCTGGGGGACAGAGAAAGACCTATCTCAAAAAAAAAAAAAAACTTCATCATACAAGTGTGGGTTTATTTCTCGACTCAGAATTCAGTTCCATTGATCTATACATGCACCTTTATGCCAGCATCATGCTGTTTTAATTACTATTGCATTGTAGTAAGATTTGAAATTTGGAAATGTGAGCCTCCAAGCCTCCTCAAAACCAAACCCAGGATAAAGAACTTCTAGACCAAGAGGTAATCCAAACAAAGCAGCCTAGTATTCTAACTCAGCTGCAGAGAGTATACTCACTCTAATGTGACTCAAACCATAAGCCTTTTTATGGCTTGGCCATGGATGCAAAAGGCATGCCCTAAGAGGGTGCAGAAGAGGCAACCCCCATATCCAACAACAGCAAAGGAGAAAAAAGGCAGGAGGCAGGAGCAAGGCCAACACCCAGAGACAAGGGTCCCTATGAGCTGAGGCCCTTTAGTATTTAGACCGAGACAAAACCCTGAGAACTGGCAGGATGACAGCCATAAATGGGGGACCCAAGGAAACCACATTTCTGCTCAAATTACTCGAAGTTCCCAGGCCCAAACCTGATGTTCTGTATATATCAAATTGACAAAAGGACAATTTCTACAGCTTTTGTGGGAGAGTACGGAAGGTCCTATCAAACTTTTTGATAATAAAGGAATGGGCAGTTTGTCTTCATGCCAGTGGAATCTGCAGAAAATTCCTTGGAGGAACATTCATGGCAGCTTATGGTAGCTTATTTTGCAGGGGTGGTGGGGGGGAGCTCCACATTAATCAAATAAAGGGAGTTCATATAAGATTTAAGTTTTCATCTTCTGTATCTCAAATGTTTTCATTTAAATAATCTTCCTAGCAGCTATTTGTGTCTCATGAGTTCCCATACATTCATCGTTGAAGGACTCCTGGTCCCCCCTTTTTAGGTGATTATGAATAGAGCTGCTGTACATAATTGCATACTAGTTTTTGTTTGGAAATAACTTCAAATCAGTTGTCTAAATACTTAGAAATGTGATTTTTGGATTTTAAGATGATTCTTGTTTAGCTGTGAAAATAACTGCCAAACTTCTTGTAGTAAAGAAAAAGTAACTGTCTCTCTATCCTTTCTGAGTTCGTAGCTGGGACCCCCTGTAACAAATGACAGATTAATAAGACATATGAATACAAAGGAGAAAGAAATTGGAAACATATGAATCAACAGATAAACGTTTTCATTACTCTGGGAAATAATCATATAAAATTAAGATTATAGTCATGCTAATTTCACCTATAAAATGAGGAGTAAAGTATCTTCAAATTTTGTCTCTGTAACACATGAAACTGTATTTTCAGTAAATATATCTGATTTACCAAAAGTAGCCACTGACTTGACTCTTATACATTCTGATGATGTAAGCCATGTAGAAATTCCAGCTAAAATGGTTTTAAGCAACATGCAGTATTAATAGTTGGCATTTAAAAAAATCACCATTCTGTTCTAGCTTTTAAAACAGATTCAACAATTTGGCTTAGAACAATTTCATCTAAATTTTGAAGAGATCTTGATGTGAATGTATAAATATATAATTTTTTAAACAATACTAAGAGTATGGAAAGGACTCACCACCATCCCATGCACCCCAGTGAGGGCCTCTACTGCTAGCTAGTTGTGGGTAAGGGGTATGGCCAGCACGAACCCCAACCACACTACCCAGACCTTACACCACCAATCTTGCTCTAGGCGCCATGCCCACTGACAAGGAAGCCTTGGAAAGATAATGTAAGCAACCTAATCCCAGCACTTAGGGAGGCTAAGGCAGGAGGAGAGCTTGAACCCGGAAGTTCTAGACCAGCCTAAACAACATAGACAGACCTCATCTCTACAAAACAAAGAAAGAAAGAAAAGCAAACAAACAAGCTGTGCATGGTGGCTTGTGCCTGTAGTCCTAGCTATTTGGGAGGCTGAGGTGGGAGGACTGCTGGAGTCCAGGAGCTCGAGGCTGCAGTAAGCTGTGATCATGCCACTGTACTCCAGCATGGGTGACAGCAAAATCCTCTCTCTTAAATAAATAAATTTAAATGAGAAGACTCCAGGACCATATGGGTTCACAGCTGAGTGTTAACTTACCTTTATCAAATTCTGGCTGGGCACAGTGGCTCACACCTGTAATCCCCGCAATTTGGGAGGCCAAGGTGGGCAGATCACGAGGTCAGGAGATCAAGACCATCCTGGCCAACATGGTGAAACCCAGTGTCTACTAAAAATACAAAAATTAACTGGGTGTCGTGGTGTGCGCCTGTAATCCCAGCTACTCAGGTGACTGAGGCAGGAGAATCACTTGAACACGGGAGGTGGAGACTGCGGTGAGCGGAGATTCGCCACTGCACTCCAGCCTGGTAAGGAGCAGATTCTGTCTCAAAAAAAAAAAAAAATATATATATATATATGATTTAAAATGGTCAGGGTCAAGGAAGGAAATGAAGAGTGACTTTCTTCAATTAATTTTAAGGCATAATAGCAAAGCTTGATATAGTTAATGTACCTCATCTCAGGTAGGATGTCCCTGTGTGCAAAGCAGACATTGTTTGGTGTACCATGACAAATACACTGTCCATTAAACTGACTTTCTCAACAGAAGAAAAACTTCCACCAGAGCCGCAAAATGAAATGTTAATACATTCTGGTTTGCTTAAATAATATATTTAAATTTAAACAACGTCGCACGTCTCAATGCACCCACTGTTTTGTTTTTGAGGTTTTTTGTTTTTCTTTTTTGGTGTTGGGGTCTGGCTGTGTCGCCCAGGCTGGACAGCAGCGCGCGAGGTAAAGGTGCCTTCTTTTCCATTGTCCTGTGTGGTTTCAACTGCGCTAACACATGAGCCGTTCAACACCGACGCTGCTCCGGGTTCCTCGGCCTCAGCCTCGGGCGCCCCCGCCCCGACCTCCCGACCTCCCCACGGCGTCTCCGCGCGCCTCCACCTCCCCCGGTACCAGGGTCTCTCCCCAGAAACAAACTCACCGCCCCCGCCGCACCCCGGCCCGCGCTGGGCTGACCCGCCAGGCCTCCGTGAGGGGACGCGTTCGTTCACACAAAGTGAGGTCGCGCCAGCAACCGGAAACACGGCCGCGCTCCCGCCGGGCAGTCAGCGCGGACCGGAAGCCGTTTCCTCAGCCTCGCCTCGGGGCCCAGGTGTCCGGAGCTGCGGCGGCGTCCCCGGGTCCTCACGGCGGACGCGCCCCACGAGTCCCAGGCCTCCCGGAGCCGCGGCCCCACCCGAGCAGGTCCGGAAGAGCAGCTCCTCCCTCTCCTTCAAGGCCGCGCGACTACGCCCCCTGGCGGATGAGACTGGTTCGCGCGTGCGGCGCTCTGGGTTTAGCAGGGGCCGGGCGCCCCCTCGCGGCAGCCCTCGGGAATCCCTGAAATTCAGCCTCCGGATATTCCAGGCCGTGATTTTGGGAGTTTCATCTTAAGTCGAGCCCACCCTCACATGCCTTGATCGGAAAGGATGGAGACTTTTTAAATGTAAAGAAGACGGCCACACGGCCAGTAGACAGGAGTCCATTGATTTCCTTTCTCTTTCTCTTTTTTTAGAGACAGAGTCTTGCTGTGACCCAGGAAGGAGAGCAGTGGCGCAATCTCGTCTCACTGCAGCCTCTGCCTCCGGGGCTCAAGCGATCCTCCTGCCTGGGCCTACCAAGCTCTGGGACTACGGGCGAAAACCAGGGCGCCTGGCCCCAGCTCCGCAGTAATGTACAGGAATAATTTGAACGTAATGAATTAAATTTTGGGGGTGCTACTGTAAATGGTATTCTTTAAAATTTCAATTCATTGAGTATAACTCTAAAAACAGACATACAAAGATGCGTTCTGGAAACTTTGATTCACGGTTGAGAGGAAAAAAATATATATAAATAAATGCAGAGATATTCCTTGTTTAGGAGCAGTACACTTATTGTTAGCTTTACCACAAAGCTAAAATAATAGGGAGTGATACTGGTGAAGGAATAGGCAAAAAGATAAATAAAACACAACAGAGAACCCAGAAGACCCGAGTAAGTACAGTTAACTGATTTTGTCAAGGAGCGAAGGCAATTCAATGGGAAAGAAAAGTCTATTCCACGAATGGCGACGGAACAACAGAAAGCATAGTAGGGGAATGAAGATAGACACAAACGTCATGGCTCAACCAAAACATCACTCAAGATAATTCGAAGACTTATATGCCCAAATATAAAATTGCAAAAGTTATAGAAGGAAATCTACATGGATCTGGATTGGTCATAAATTTTTAGATACAATACCAAAAGCTAGTCAGTAAAAGAAAAAAAATGATAACATGGATTTTACTAAAATTTGAAATGTATACTCTGTGAAATATCCTGTTAAGAGCATCAAAAACCAAGCCACAGACTGAGAGAAAATATTTATAAAACAAACCAGAAAGAGACTTTTTGTATAGAAAATATAAAAAGAAATTCTAATGCTCAACAAGAAGACAACACAATTAAAAGGTAGACACCTTGCCAAAAGAGATATGCAGACAGCAAACAAGCATCCAAAAGAACGCTCTTGACACTTGTCATGAGGGAAAAGCAAATTAATGGGGCAATGGGGTATCACTGAACATCTACTGAAATCACTAAAATCTTTTTTTAATGCAATAAAAATTACAACAGGAGTCTGGGCACAGGGCTTCATCCTATAATTGCATCACTTTGGGAAGCCAAATCAGGAGGATCACTTGAGGCCAGGAGTTCAAGACCAGCCTGGGGAACATAGTTAGACGCCCCCTTCTCTACCAAAAAAAAAAAAAAAAAAATAGCCAGCCCTGGTGGCACATACCTGTAATCCCAGCTGAGTGGGAGGATTACTTGATCCAGGGAGATAGAGGCAGCAGTGAGCAGTGTTTTTGCCACTGCACTCAGCCTGGGCTACAGATTAAGACTCTGTCTCGATCAATCAGTTTAAAATAAATTGCAACTGGAACTCTCATTCATTGCTAGTGGGATGCATGATACAGCCACTTCAGAAAACAATTTGCCAGTTTTCATCAAAGTTAAACATGCTCTCACCATAGAAGCCAACAATTGCACTCCCAGGTTTTGGATTTTTTTGGGGGGGGTTGATTTTTGTTTTTGTTTTTGATACAGAGTCTTGCTCTGTTGCCCAGGCTGGAAGGCAGTGGTGCAATCTCGGCTCACTCATGGATGTACTTTTTTTTTTTTCGGAGACAGAGTCTTCTGTCACCAGGTGCCAGGCTGGAATGCAGTGGCCTGATCTCGGCTCACTGCAACCTCCCCCTTCCGGGTTCAAGCAACTCTCTGCCTCAGCCTCTCAAGTAGCTGAAACTTCAGGTGTGCACCTGTACAATTTTTTTGAATTTTAGTAGAGACAGGGTTTCACTGTGGTGCTCAGGCTGGTCTCAAGCTCCTGAGCTCAGGCAATCTGCCTGCCTCAGCCTCCCAAAGTGCTAGGATTGCAGGTGTGAGCCACCACACCAGGCCAACTACTAGGTATTTACATAACCACTTTATAAACTTAAGTCCAAACAAAAGCTATTGTGCAATTATGTACAGTTGATCTCTTTATAACGGCCAAATACTTTAAGGGGTCAGGATGACCTTCAGTAGGTGAATGAATAACCAAGTTAAGTACATCCACGCAGGCCAGGCACGGTGTCTCACACCTGTAATCCCAGCACTTTGGGAGGCTGAGGCGGGTGGGTCACGAGGTCAAGAGATCAAGACCATCCTGGCCAATATGCTGAAACCCCATCTCTACTAAAAATGCAAAAATTAGCTGGGCATGGTGGCATGCAGGTACTCGGGAGGCTGAGGCAGGCGTATTGCTTGAACCCAGGAGGCGGAGGTTGCAGTGAGCCGAGATCAGGTCACTGCACTCCAGCCTGGCACCTGGTGACAGAAGAAGACTCTGTCTCAAAAAAAAAAAAGTACATCCATGCAATGGAATGCTATTCATCAAGAAAAAGGGGTGACCTACAAACCCATGCAAAGGCAAAGATGAATGTGATATACATACTGCTAAGTAAAAGAAGCCAGTCTGGGCGGGGTGTGGTGGCTCATGCCTTTAACCCAGCACTTTGAGGCCGGGGTGGGTGAATCACTGAAGGTCAGGAGTTGGAGACTAGCCTGACCAACATGGTGAAACCCCGTTTCTGGACATTAACTCAGTTATATGACTTTCAACTATTTTCTCCCATTCTGTAGGTTGTCTTGTCACTCTGTGGATGGTCTCCTCTGCTACACAGAAGGTTTTGAGTTTGATGTGCTCCCATCTGTCCAATTTTGCTTTGATTCCTTGTGCTCTTGGCATCATATCCAAGAAGTCATTGCTCAAGCATTCCAATGTTATAAATATTTTTTTTTCTTGGAGTTCTGTACTTTTAGGTCTTACATTTCAGTCTTTAATCTATTTGAGTTAATAGATAATGCATTATGCGGTAGTATTTCATATAATGGAATGATATGGTTTGGATGTGTGTCCCTGTCCAAATCTTATGTTGAAATGTAATCTAGGTGGGGTCTGGTGGGGGTGATTGGATCATGGAGCAAACTTTTTATGAGTGATTTAGCATCATCCCTCTTTGGTACTGTGTAGTGGGATATGGTTAAAAGCGTGCAGCCCCACCCCCCGCACCTTTCTCCTGTCCTCCTGCTCTTACCATGTGAGTGCTGATTCCCCTTTCTCCTTCCACCATAAGTGTAAGTTTCCCGAGAAGCCAAGCAGGAGCAAGCATCATGCCTCCTGTACAGCACGCAGAACAATGAGCCAGTTACATCTATGTTCATTAGAAATTACCCAGTCTCGGGTGTTTCTTCATAGCAGTGACAGAATGAACTAATACAGACGCCAATTCCCCAAGGCTCCCTTATCTCCTTGCAGGAGGCTCCGCAGCTGACCTGTGAGCCAGGAGAGAGCAGGGGCAGCTTCCTTGTGGACTTGGGTGCCTCTGTTCTGCAAGTCCTCCTGCCCTCCCAGGGCCCACGCCAAGTCACTGTGCAAGAGCAGGTGTGCCCTGCAGCCTCTGCAGCCCAGCCTGAGCGCATTGCTCCACCTGAGTGTCTTCCCCATGACCTAGGAGCACAATGGACTCCCTAGCACAGTGAGAGCCCAGTCCCAAGCCACAGGACTTCCCGGTGTTCCCAGGACTGTGGCACATAGCTAGGGATACTGAGGGGGAGATCTGTAGCCAGCACTTGAATGGGGAAGGAGACCCCACTCTCAGAGCACTGAGAGGGGTGAGACACGTGGGCTCCTGGGCAGCAGGGAGTGAGGCATGCCTCCCTCCAGAGGGCCAGTCCAGAAAGGGAGCAACCTATGCAGCCTTTGCCCGAGGGAGGCCCACAGCCCAGAACACCTAACGAAAGAAATGTAGGCAGCCACCAGTGATCACAGGAGGCTCCCCCAAGGTCCAGGAGCTGGTGAGGGTCCATCGCCTTCTGGTCTCACCACAAAGCAAGCCTGCAAACACGAAGTACAAAAAAGCCGTGCAGCAGGGGGTTAGCCTTGCTGCCAGGGATCAGCCTAGCAGCCGGGATTAGCCTTGCAGTGGGGGATTAGCCTGGCAACCAGGGATTAGCCTTGGAGCTGGGATTAGCCTAGTGGCGGGGGATTAGCCTTGCAGCCAGGGATCGGCCTTGCAGCTGGGGATTAGCCTTGCAGCCGGG